>JANTPZ010003185.1:0-13002 GCA_025593235.1 Vachellia pachyceras
ATATATACACATGCATGAATAACTATGGGCCCATGTAGTTCAACTCCCTGATCCTTACGGATTATAATTTATAATTCAATGCAGCACAATCTAATGTAATGCAATGCTCATTATCTCGATGAAACAAAATATGGTTCAAGTCACGGCTGTGATACTATTCTTAAAAGTTATTTTGCCACCATGATTTATTAGAATACGACACTCTGAAGAATTAAATGAATATTTCCAGTAGAAAGTAGGGCGCACAATAGAAAAAACATAAAACCATAGCTTAGGTGAAGAGAGGTGACAAGGATACCTCTAGAAAGGAGGCCATATATGTTCAACGTGCTGATAACTGATTTATCAGTTGTACCATTTTCACATAGTGCCAAAAAAACTTTATATATGGTCCCATTTAGTTCAATTCCCTAATTCTTACAAAAAAAAAATGTATGGTTCAAGTTGTGTCATTAGATACTATCCTTAAAATCATTTTGCCACCGTACGGTGGATTAGAATGGGACACTCACTAGAATTAAGCGAATATTTCTTGCAGAAAATAGGGCACATATATAATAGCAGAAATATAAAATCATAACTTAAGAGAAGGGGATGATGAGAGGTTGGAGTTAGAGCTAGGTATCTTTTACCAAGCACCATATCTTAGTACTGCTTCCTTAATCTTGAGCAATAAGTGACTTCTTTTACACACCAACAGCAAATTCCATCAATCTCCCAATATGTCAATGGAGCATTATCATTTGAGTTATGTAAATAGGTATAACCATTTTAAATAATGTATTTTGGACTATGAACTAATCAATACACACAATTATCAATGAAGCTAACTTCTATGAACCAACTCCTCTTGGATGCACACTAGGATCATTATTAGTCAAAATATACCCGGCATTAATTTTTTAAGTGATTTTACATTATCCAAATTAAGTATGTTTGAGGAATTTTATTTCAACTTACAAGAAAATGCGTTTTTAATTTACTGTGGCACTTTCCCAAACACCCTAGCTCTAGAAATTTATTCCTCAATCTCATAGTAGCTGTGACATTGTACATTTGTATTAGCGATTTCATCGAATATATATGTAACAAATACATCATCTTTGTAGAAGGATTATGAAATTATTAAGAGCTTTTGCTTACCCTCAAACAATCCATTTTAGCACTTTCTTAATTAATCCATATGAAGGGACTAGAGGTTCATTTTACTGCTAGCCAAACTTACAAACACGACTCTTTTTTGCTCATCTAAACCACTTTTATGGGACCTCCGATCACAAATGTTGGCTGCCATAGTTGTTAATTTCATTTTTAGCTTGAATTTTTTTTCGCCAGCAGTTTTGTTAAAAGCTTCACCAAGTCCATATTTGACTTCACAAAATCGATAGAGAATATTCCATAATACTCAAGCATGCTCAAATTGTATCTTAAATGATTTTCACTTGCACCAACATTCTCTCTACAATGACTATTGCCTTTTCACTACTAAAGAAGGAAGATAGCATTTAAAGTTTTCAATTAATAGCGTTTATTTTACGCCAGTAAACCCTACTTACTCCAGTGCTACATAAGATAGTATTTAAGAGCACAAGCTTTATTGATTAGATCAACCTTAGATAGCACTTGTGTATGGCAAGCTAGGACCTCAGGTTTTCTCTCTTTCCTTTTTTTATTAAAAAATATTAAAGCCTTAGGTGGGGTTGGAAGTCTAGGTTGAACTGCAACAACCAGTGGGCTCAGTGGCGTGGAATGGCAAAATGTCATCCCGACTCCCCCATGACGGGTTGGTCGGCTATTTATTTTTTGTTTTTTTAAATTAGTATTAAAGTGCCAACTAAAAAATTTGTCACCTTGTAACATTATTTTGCTTTGGTACAAAAATAAAAATAAGCTTATTTTACTATATATCTCTTTATAATTCAATGATATAAGAATTGATTATTTGTTGACTATAGAAAGTTGACATTAAAAGATAAAATACTTTATGCTACTTTTAAATATATTAGGTGTTGTTTAACAAAAAAAAGTATTTGGTGTTGCTTTTTTTAATAAAGAAATATATTGAGATAGAAAACAAACAAGAAATATTTTATTTGCCCATAAAATAAAATAAAATAGATTAACATAAAAGGGTTCGACATGCTAGCCCACCACAACTCGCGGGTTAGACATTTTGCCAACCTGAGCGAGCCATCATGCTGTAGGTTGACATGTTAGTCCGTGAACCCAACTCATATTACCAACTCTCTCTAATAGAACTTGAACGTTTTAAAAAAAAAAAGCATTAAGGCTCAGGTAAAACGTTAGCCCGTAAATATTTTTTTATTAAAGTCTCATGCACTACATCCGCCAATAGCATCATTTAAGTTTTATGGGTATGATATATATGGTATATCCTTATGATGGAGGCGTTTGTTCAAGATTGAACTTAAACGTCATTCCTCCTTCCGCTCCTCTTGTTGGTTGTTGCTTATTGGACTAGTTTGAAGGCGGATCATTATAGGCCTCGTTTGCTCTTCTATCTTTACTTTTCTCATTATGGGCTTCCTAATAAGTCCATAACTTAATGCTACTTGGATACAGACAAAATCTTTTATCCATAAAGAAACATCCTTTAAATGATGATCCATGATTGGTGGGCTAATTTATATAAACTACGTTTAAGCCCATGCGATTTCTGGGTAATATCTTTTGCAATTTTTTTTTGATAAAATGTTTTGTAATATTTCAATTTTCAAGTCTTTAATTACAGTGAATTTTATGTGATACATTATAAAAGTTAAAAAATGGTAAAAAAATGAAGCAGATACATTTTGATTCTCATTTTAGTATGTTAATGCATGATTTGATTTGTATGTTTGAACTTTTCAAATTATATGTATAATTTAAATTTTAGATTTTACCAATTAATGAGCAGAAAGTTCCATAAGAAATGAGTAGAAAGAATAACATGAGAGAGAGAGAGAGAGAGAGAGAGAAAATCAAATTTTTCCTCAATGTTTATGTCGACCAAATATCCAAAAAACTTTATGCAAACAAAATTTTTATAGGGCAAAATTATGCATAAGCCCTTGAATTTAAGATCATATGTAGAAAAAAATTTCACAGCACTTGAAACTTTATAATGAGTTCTCGAGCTTTTATATTTACACATATAACTCTTATGATTAATTTTTTACATTACTAATCCTCATATATTTTTTAAAGATTAAGGAAATTATTTACGTTTATCAATCCAAATTAAAAGGTCATATGCACACAAAAATAAAGTTTAGGGATTATGCAATTGATAAAGGGTTATCCACAGAAACTTGAAAGCTCATAAAGGCTTAAGTTTTAAAAGTTGCGAGTCAATTCTTCATCTAAACTTGTCATTCTTGTAAGAAACTCAAGATTTGAGAATCTTGAGTAAGTTTGGTAAGAGTTGATAAACAGAGATTTAGAGTCCCTGCTCTAGTGCAATCTATAAGGGGGAGAGTGATTCCTATTGTAAAGGCTTGAAGAGCTTGATTGTTGCTATTGATAGTTGATTGAAAATCTCATAAGAGATCTGAGGACTGGATGTAGGTCAGAATGATCAAATCAGGATAAAGTCACAGTGTTCATTCTCTCTGCTCTGCTCTTAGTGATTTCATTTCATTACTGTTTTTTATTAAAATTTTAAATTAGACCAATTCACCCCCTTTGCTTAAATCCTACTCTAACACATCCTACTTCAACCTGCGATGATGGTGACCTATAGGGTTTGGGATGGCGATGACCTACCTCGATATGCAAAGCTATTTGGGATGGTTTTGATCTGGATCTACAACAATGGAGTAGTGGATGCAACAATGGTGAAGGATATTTTGGATCTAGTGATGACGATGACCTACAGGGGTTGGATTAGTTGTTTAGGTTTGCAACAATGGTGGTTTATTGTCATTGACGATGGTGGTCGTAGATGCAAGGAGAGAAGGGCATGAGATTTTTTCTTTATGATGAAGGGGTATTTTGGCATTTTCATATTATAAAAATATCTTTTAATTAAAAATTGTATACAACCTCTTTGAGCCTAACAAACATGATTCAAAACTCATTTCCATTTCCACTTTGAATTCCAATTTCATCAAAAACTTTTTTGCGTACCAAATGAGGCATCATGGTAACTTAAGTGGGGTCAAATGATTTCAACAAAATCACTTGAATTAAAGTGTTCTCAATCAAGTCAATTCAAAAATCATGTTTTACACCTCATTTTTCAGCTATCATTCGAGTCTATATGAAAGTGAAATGGAATTTCACTTGAGTGAAACTGTCACTTGATGACAAAGGCTTCTACCTTAACTCATACTCACGTCGAGTCAACCATAAGGTGAAACAATATTTTGAAGCTCAACTTTCAACCTCACTCAAGTTAGCCTGGGAATTACTCTATGAAAATTCATTTTTCCACACTTGACACTTGAGTTATCTATTACATCAATCGAGTTACAATTTTTACTCTTCAAAAATCACTCAACTTTTATAATCACTCAAGTTAACCTAAGAGTTATTTGAAAAATCACTCGAATCACTTAAAACTCACTCGGTTGAATAACTTTATTTGTCCTAAGTTACATTTCCATTAAAACATTAAAGAATCGACTTTGTAAAAAAATATTTCCTAGATCATGCTTAACTGTCATAAACCACACATGCCCTCATAAATGATTATCCAACCTACTTACCAAGAGGATATAGATCTCTGAAATCATTGCCACATATGGATAATAAGAATTTCTAATAAGAATTGCTTAAAACATAACATCAATCCAACCAAAATCCATATCACTAATATTAATCTAAATCCTCCTAAACTATAGAATGAATAAGAATAAAATGTGGAAGTGTTAGAGTAATGTCAAATTTAAACTATAGCATGTGCTTAAAAGCACAAGAAAGTCAACAAGGTTCACTCCATAGGTGCCTTCCCTTGCTGTCTATTAGAGCAATCACCTGAAAAATGTTAATACAACAAGATGAGCTTCCATGTCCAAGTAATTACTGAAAGTTTCTATCACATACAAGTAGACAACATATAATTTATAAGGAACAATTGAGCTACAAATACATTTGTATATATAATTATCATCATATAAAACAAATTTCATATTGATTCATAATTATGCAACTTACCATCATCATCACCTATAATGTATAATAATGCAATATGCAACCTCTCTTATAACATCGTCCATCCTTATTCCACTGACTAGAGCTATAGGCTAACACATAATCCAACAGAAACTTATCCATTTAACTTGATTGTCTCAAGTCCACCAGTTTCTTAAGTTACCCTCGGCCAAAGGTGTAGATTTCAAGTCTAGACTATGGCTCCCCTCCTTTCAAGAAAACCAAAGAGGCGTCACATGTTCCACTATTCCAATGTAATCCTGACCAAAAGAAAAACATAGGTAAAGGGGCCTTGACAAATGGTATCCTATGTGCACCGAATGATGGCTTATCACATGATAAAATCATCATTATAGTTATAAAGAATTTCATGCCAAAATACATAATGAAAACTTTAACTATTTACGTCCATATAATTCAAAATGATTCTTCAGAGGTCCATTAAAATGATTCCTTGAGGGTTGGCCAAAGTGCTTCTTTGTACCACTGAAACTAGAACTATTCTTCTTGATTCCCCTTAGAGGCCTCAAGAAATTTGTCGATCTATTCTGAAACCCCTCTTCTTCTCACTTACTTCTTGCTATAGTGTGTAGCTTATCACACATCTTCTCAAAATCTGTTATCTCACCTAGAAAAGGTGACAAAGTCGTTCTCAACTCTAGCTTTGCTTTCTCTACCAACCGATCACAAAGCCAGTGGAGTTGCTTTATGAATACTTACAAAACTTGGACAACTCTAAAAAGCGAGCAATAAACTCATCTTCGTGCAAATCCAATTATGAGCATAACGAAAATTAGTAAAAGAAAAGGTTGAATTGATTTAAAAGTTAAATCATATTTAATATTTTAAGTTTATTTCAAATCTTATTTTGATATTTTAAATTTAAAAAGTGTACTTTTAATTACTGTAATTGTTTAAAAAAATTTGACTCAACAAAATTTAAAAATATTTTATAATTAAATGTAACTAGCTTTCTAATGGTCAATGCAAATTATCGGTGTTCTTTTTCCTTTTCTTCCTTTGAGTACACACGTGTTACTAAAATTATTACAGTGCTTCTACTTCTAAAACAAATATTATTTTAAATCTATCTTTTGCGCATGAATTTATGATGTAGAACTGCATATGTTACATATATTGATGTGATTTATTATTAAATATTTATTTAAAGTTAAAGATTTTTTGGTTAAGGGGAAATTTGCTCCGGAAATATCGACGGTGTTGCATTGGATTTCCAGAAGTTTTTTAAGGGTCAATGTTGCAATTGGAAATATAGAAAATGGTGCAGTGTCATCCTAATCCTAAAGGAATCAACTAAAGTTTTATTTAGTCAAACAAAATTATTTAACAATCAAATTTAACTCTTTTAAAGGATATGACAACATTTTTTACGCTTTCGGGGTAACATCGCCCCATAAAAAATTTCCGAACATCTAATACAACTCCTTAAATACTCCAAAGTAAATTTACCCTTTAACCCAAGCTTTTTTATAGTAAATACTTCCCTAAGTGCTGGCTCATTGTACAGTCACATGAAAAATAGCTCATGTGAAAAGAATAGTTTTATTTCAATTATACTTTACTTGAATTTAAATTTCTCAATAATAATATTTTTTTAAAAAAACACATACATTCACCTCTCATATCTCATAACTCTAGTAAGATCGTATTGCCATCTTGACGAGGAGGACTATTCTGATGAGGAACTGTGGTAGAATTAGTCTTTCGAGTGTGTATCATTCTCCCCTCCTATGATGACCACCATAAGGTCTTCAAATATGTTAAGCAAAAAGTAAATAGATTCTAACTCGAAATAAAGGGAAGTGCACATGCTATGATGTTTAATTTGCATGCCCTCTAAAAGTATGAAGAAATCCAAACTTTCAAAAGTGTTTATTCCAATGTATGGATAGGAAAATTTCCAATATCAATTTCTTAAAACATAACATCAATCCAACCAAAATTCATATCATTAATATTAATCTAAATCGTCCTAAAATATTAGAGTAAATAAGAATAAAATGCGCAAGTCTTAGAGTCATGGCAAATTTAAACTATAGCATGTGCTTAAGGGCACATGAGAGCCAACAATACTCACTCCATATGTATCTTCCCTTACAGCCTACTAGAGCAATCACATGAAAAATGTCAATATAACGAGATGAGATTCCACGTCCCAATAATTACTAAAAGTTTCTACCACATACAAGCGGACTAAAAGTTTATAAGGAAGAATTGAGCTACAGATACATTTGCCTATATAATGATAATTATATAAAACAAATTTCATATTGATTCATAATTATGTAACTCACTATCATCATTCCAATAATGTATAATAATATAATATGCAACCTTCCTTATAACACCGTCCATCCTTATTCGGCTAACTATAGTTACAGAAACTTATCCATTTAACTGGATTGTCTCAAGTCCACCAATTTTTTAAATTACACCCGGCTAAAGGTGTAGAACACAAGTCTGGACTATGGCTCCCATCCTTTCAAGAAAACCAAGGAGGTGTCACATGTCCCACAATTCCAATGCAATCGTGGCCAGAGGACAAACACAAGTAAAGGGGCCTTGACAAATGACATCCTCTATGCACCGAATTATGACTTATCACATGATAAAAAATGTTATCATACTGCAACCGCCATGATAGTTATAAAGAATTTCATGCCAAAATACATAATGAAAACTTTAACTATTTATGTCCATATAATTCAATCTAAAATTTATAAATTATACTTAAATCACAATTTAATTATATGATGTTCACAAGAATATGGAAGAATACTTAGAGTTACCTGCTACTCCCTAACTTACAAGTAAGCACAGAAGTTACTCCAAGGTTCTCAACGAGAGTCTACAAAAATCACGCATAATAATTTCTATCAATATACTAATTATCCTATTCTAAAAGTTTCTTAAAAAATAATTTGAATACCTAAAACTACCATTTACACCCATATATTGGTCAAATATATAAGCTCTCATTTATTCATATGAGACAAAATATTTTTATATGATATAATCTCCCTTATAATCTTACATGTTGTTTGAGAGGAAATAATAATATTAATAATAGTAGTAGTAGTAGTAATAATAATAATAATAATAATAATAATAATAATAATAATAATAATAATAATAAAGTAGTGGAAATAATGATAATATTACAAATTTTTATGCTGGTATTTAAATTTAGAATATTAAGAAAAAAAATATATATATATATTAAAGAAAATGTACTACCTACTCGCACACACAAGCACAACATAGCACTGGGTACATTAAAAAAATAAAAAAAAGAAAAGAAAACACACACACACACATATATACTCTCACATACACACAACACATATATACATACATCCCCGCCTACTGGAATTTTTTTAAACAACTAATACACGCATATACACATATACATATATATAACTATTTTATTTTTTCAAATAATGAAATAAACAAGAAGTGACTTGAAACACACACCTAAACTTACACACCTGCACATTTATTAATGGAAGGAACAAGAGGCACATATTTTACTTGTGTACATATACAATCACAACACAGCACTAGGTACATTCAAAAAGAAAAAGAAAAGAAAACATACACACCTACTCACTCACACACATATATACACTCTCTCTCACACACACACAACACATATATACATGCATCCTCACCTACTGGAAATTTTTCTTAATACAACTAGTACACGCATGTACACATATACATATATATAACTATTTTATTTTTTAAAAAATAATAAAATAAATAAAAAATAACTTAAAACACAAACACCTAAACTTACACACCTACACACACTTTCATATTCATTAATGGAAGGGACTAGGCGCACATACATTACTTCTGGAATGGATAAGGTGCACATACATTAATTGTGTGTATGTATTCAAAATTTATATATAATAATAGTACTGGACAAGGCGCATGCGCACAGCAAGAAAGAACTTAAGAACCCCTTTTCTTTGAATACAAAAGAAACCATTAGAAAATAAATATACATAAAAATCCTTTTCACTATATTAAAAGAAAAGGCACAGAGTCACTGAAGAGTTAAGGCAAAGCATTTGTTTTTTTTAAATATATCAATTACAAGACACATAAAGGAGAAACATTAGTTGACAAGGCAATTTTTTTCCTTTGAGAGAAGTCATGACGAAACATATGGTTGGGAATAAGGAAGGAAAGAAGAAAGGCTTATAGAGAAAGAAAAGGGTGTATATGTCAGTTGAGAATCATAAGGTATATAGAACAAGTCTAGAGAAAGGAGAGTACATGTGGAGCACTATAGTGCCGTGAGTACTGTGGGCCACTATTATTGTAGCACTAGGTTAGGTTTTGAGTGAAGGAAAAAGGCTTTATAAGAGCAGTTTAGGGTTAAGGTTTCCTTGAATAAAATATTATTTTTAAAAAAAGAATAATGATGATGATGATGATGATGAAATAATAATGCTAATAGTAATAATAATAATATTAGAAATAGTTATTTAGATATTATTTTTTGTTACTTATTTTAATAATAAGATAAGTTTACACACCTATAATTAAATACCTTTTATAAGGGATCTCATTTTATATTTTATTTTTCCTTCATAGAATAAATATTCATAATTTCATACTTCTTTTAAATTTTAATTTATTTTATTCTCTTTGACTAAATAAAATCTAAACAACAACTAACTATAACTCATAAAATAAGGATGTTACAGCCAGTGTTCATGCTTAATGGATCAATCTTCATCAACAACTACCTACTTTATGTTAGAGCAATAGCTCTCTCTAACGGACATTAATGTCACTTCACCTAATCTATAAATATAAAAGCTTTGAAGACGAACGTACTACAACAACAACTGTTAAAGCTAACATTTATTGAAACAAGCTTATATGTCACCTACTTCCTCTGTTATCCGTTTGGCAAAGTGGTGGAGAAGTACTTATGAGCTTATTCACACAAGTCGAGGCAAATATGTGGAGGAGATTGTCTCGTTTTGCGGAAAAATACTGTTGAACGTGCTTATGGGTATAAGCACCTTGTTGCCAAACAAGCACAGATCTTGCATTTCTACTTCAGTATTTAGTATTTAATTATTAGGAGAGATTTTTCCATATCAATCTTATTATACTTCTGAGAGAGATTCAAGATTGTGGAATCTTGAAGTATTGTAATGTTAAGAGTTTGAGAAGGAGTCTTAAGATTGTGGAATCTTGAAGTATTGATCAAGGGGTTGTGGGGTTTATTACCCCACCTGAGCCAATCCTAGACGTGCTACATAGAGACCTGATGTACGTGACATAATGCTTCAGAATTGTGCCTTGTTTCATCAAAAAAACGTAAGAGTTTGAGGGGGAGTGTGATCTTCACCAGTACCATAAGGGATTAAGGGGAGTACGACATTAGGAGCCTGTGAATCCTAAACGTGGATCAGAATGGTCGAACAAAGATAAATGATTGTGTTGATCTTCTGTAATATCCATACTTTTACTGTCAGTGTAAATAAAGACCAAACCGGTAATTATGAGATGAGTTAAAGCCCAAAGAAAGAATAGAAAAAGAGGAAGCTAGTGGACCAGAAAGATTATGGTCAAAGTAATTCTAAATGCATTGAATTCCTTAGACATAAAGGCCAAGGGCAAAAATATCATTAGGCATAAAGGCCAAGGACAAGAATGTCATTAAAGGAAAAGATGAAAATGGAATTTTAAAGAAGTATGGGTAAGATTGGAATGTTGAAAGAAAAGTAAGGACATTTTAGTAAATAAGAGAAAATGTGAGGGCATTTTGGTCATTTGACCAAAGTAAAAGGTCAAAGTTGACTATAATATCAGAAAAATTTACAGATGCCCAAAAAATAGAGCAGAATTCACTAATCAAAAGCATAGGTGCAAGTTCACACAAGGGAAAGGAGAAGGTGAGTGAAGAATAAAAAGCATTATGTGATGCTTCACTTATCAAGTTATGTAATATGTTTGTATTGTTAGTGTAGGATTTGACAAAGAGGGGGTGAATTGGTCACTTTTTAAAATAAAAAACTTAATTGCAGAAATAAAATGAAGTCACCAAGAAAGGCAGAGCAAGAATTGACACATCTGATTTATCGTGGTTCTGACCTCTTAACCTACATCCAGTCTCCAGAGCACTTCTGAGATTTCCAATCCACTATCCAACAACGATCAAGGCTCACCGGACCTTTACAATGAAGATTCACACTCCCCCTCACAACATGCACTAAAACAGAGTCTCATGCACTCTGTTTTTCAACTCAGTTTCAACCCAATAGATTCAAGGTCCCAACCTTAAATATCTCATAGGAATACAACAAAGATTTGACAAGATAAACTCTCTCAAAAGAGTGGATGGTCAAATACTGAAGCTCACAGAAATTGATTTACAAATTGACAGAAGAGAATAATGTCGTATGAATGTTCGTTCGTTGTTCTCCTCTTCCTTCTGTCTTTAAGCTTCTTTGTTTATAGCTTAGGCTTCAATAAATGGCCGTTACTCATAATTTGAATGTCCGTTAGAGAGAAGATTCTGCTCGTTACTCACAACTGATGCGTTTGTTGACTAATAATGCTTCATAAATGTTGTGGTTCAACTGTCACTCCAGAAGACATTAATGCTCGGCTTCATTCCTTGGACTACCTGAGCAGTTTAATGAAAGAGCTAGAAAGCATTTATTAGAGTAGGTAATATTCAAAATGTCTAAGCACGAAAAAGGAAAGTTTCAGTAAACGCTAGCCTTAGCTGTGTTAGAAAAAGTAATACTCAAGTTTTGTTTTTCAATACTCGAGTGTTGATTAGAGAAGGCAAGTGTAAATTTGAATTTCATGAGGTATTACTCGAGTTTTGGATTCAATACTCGAGTTCTTATAACACTTTTGAAGTAACTCGAGTGTTTGCTTGAAGTGTTGTAGAACACTTTGATTCAGTACTCGAGTTGCCTTAAGAGTGTTGAAAGAACTTTTCAATACTCGAGTGTTGCAATAAGGTGCTCGAGTTTTGTGAACACTTTCAGTTGTTACTCGAGTTTTTAGGAAGAGGTTTGAAGTAAAATCATTTTGGAAAACTACAATACTCGAGAGTTCAGTCACAGTACTCAAATGTTGATAACAACACTTTCACCATAACTCGAGTTGTCTGTTGCAAGTGTTGTGTTGGATGTTGAAAATGTTGCCCGATACTCGAGTATTGCAAACCCATACTCAAGTGTTGACAACACTTCTGTTGTAACTCAAGTGTTTTGGTTCAAGTGTTGTTCTGCATTTTGAAAATGAAGTTCAATACCAAGCATTACAAGCAAGAACTCGAGTGTTAACAACATTTCTTTCACAATGCTCGAGTTTCACATGAAAGTGTTAAGTTACAAAGCATTTTAAGTATTGATCTCTAGTCGTTTTAAGACCAAATTTAGTTCTCAAGTTTATGCAAATAATGGCACAACCTAAGGTCGATTCTCTGAGGAGCTTGAATGTTTCTAGGTAATTAGCTAGCAATTTAATTCAACAATTTAAAAGAAGTAGGGTTTTGTCATCATCATTCCAAATCAAAGGCATTCTCTAACCTATTGTTTATTTTGATTTCTTTATCAATTAAATTGCAATACAGTAAGATATGAGCAAAGAAATGAATTAATATCAAGATTGCTTCCTATGAGTTTATGACTCTGCCTTCATTGCCTCTTTTTTTTTTATATGAACTCACTTGTGTCTTCAGCAACGATTTCCTTACACCAATTCCATAAAATAATCAAACAAGCATGACTCAGCCACTTCCAAAAATAATATCAATCAACATTACTCATGGATTATTCA
>JANTPZ010003187.1:0-16634 GCA_025593235.1 Vachellia pachyceras
TGTGTAATTTATATTCCTTTTCTTTTCATACAAGATAAGGAAGCATGCAGAACACGGTTTTATTCAATAAAATGCTAACCTTCAAGAATCCAATAATGTGTTGATTTTAAAATTTTGGTTTCAAAGGTGGTAAAAAACAAGTTGGTTTCACATAGCAAAGAGAGACACTGGAAGGTATATATATCATATTCGATAAGAAGTGCTTACTACGGATAACCTTTTCGTCGCTCTACGATATATATTTATTCACTGAACATTACTAAATATTATCTTTAATATTTAATATAAAAGTCAATTTATTTTTTTATATGAACAAAGTTAATTAGCTTATATATTTATCATTTTTAAACTATTTTACTTAACTTATAAATCGATATATAATTTAATAACTCACGTGAGTTCTTCCAAATATATTTTATAATTAAATAATTTATTTTATTTTTTTAATCTCTATAAAAAATTAACTGACTCGTATATTAAAAATCGCACATAATACTTTTTTGATACTAAAAGCGTTGAACATGAGAGTAGGACTATTAGCTAAATATAAACTCATAGATTTACTTAACTAAAACCAAAGCTAAATTTTGACTCCAAACCTATTAGCTAAATTTGATCACTCAGCGATTCTCTATTATAACCAACAGCAAGTTGCAAGTTCTAGCTAGAAAGCATGCCTAAATATTAGATTATGTAGATTATCAACTTAGTTGGAGGAGCTTATAAAAGCAAAGAGGGAATGCACCAAACCCTAATATGTAAAGAGAAAATCTCCATGGAATAATAACAGTGGAAAGAATAAAATTTTAAGCAAAGGGATCCAATAATGCAGAGAACCAATATAGAAGGTTCTGAGAAAAGATTACACTCTAAGAGAGAATAAAGAAAAGTTATAATAAAAAGAAAGAACCTAAGTCCTGAACCTATGAAGGTGCCTATAAATTTAGATACAACCTCACAGAACTGACCCTTAGCAGCTTAGTTAATGGAGGCTGGGATCAAGTCGTTGTCCTACTGACTTGTAGAAATTGATAAACTTTAAGTTTTAAAAAAGCTAACTGGGTCCCATGGTTCTCAATCCTCTAACTTTAAAACCTTGTTTTTAATTGAGCCAATATGACCCGTGTATTGAGAGCAACACCTCCTGATAAAACTTTAGGGTTTCATTATTTTATTATACTTGATATAATTGAGCATTAATTGATGCATTAAAAATATCAAATTCAGTCACACCCCTTCTATTATTAAATAATACGAGGCAGAAGATTACAGGAGGATTTGCTTAGACTAAATAATTAAAAATACGTCACTAGTTAAATATTAATTAGAAGTGGAATTTTTTTGTGCTTTCTTCCTATAGAAAAGCATTAAGCTGATGGGTTTAGGGTTTTCAGCTGGCATAAAGATTGAGCAGCACTACTAAAGCTTGTGTAATCTTTTTGCAAATTCAAGAATTGAATCATGTGATGAAAACTAAATTCATAGTTTTTCTATTCACCACTTCATGTCTGTTTATTTGATAAATATATACAAAGAGTGAAATTATTTCTCATCATGTGTAGTTTCCTTTAATACCCTCTAATTATTTTTTTAGTAACGTCTATATAGTTAACAATTAATCCTCACCAAAAAGTTTTTCAAAACAGCATCCAAATCCACACAACCAACAGCATTGACTACCGACGACGACTTTTCTGATCAGCATTCAGCAGGCGAATAATATAACGTCCTTATTAAACATGTAATTAATAATTAAGAGGCCAGCGTACCAAGTTCCATTAGGATTTGTGTCGTTAGTTGGTGTGGAAGAAATCTCCCAAGACAACTCACTGCTTTGTTGTAAAGGGTCTTTCTTTCGAAAAAAATTGATTATGCATATTCCATTATGTGCTGTCATGCGTGTGGTACCACATACGGGAAAGATAAGGAAGTAATTGAGTGGATATGTTTGTTAGGATTTGTGATCTTTGATATGAAAGGGCAAATAATTAGAGACAGTACTCGTTCCAATCTCCAATATTGAACGCAGTCCTCGTACTACTTAAACGCAGTCCTCGTACAATATAAGTATGTTAGTGGACATGAGATACGAATCCAGATCCTCAAGGTTAAGTGTACAATACGTCATGTTTAAATTAATGATATAGTTCACCAAAATTACTTTAGATCATTGCTGTTCCCGGCAGCACAGATTTATGCCAATATATGTTTCTCTATTAAGATGTGTCTTTATGATTTTACCGAATTTCAGATAAATATGTGAAAGGGTTTTTATCCTAACTTATATAAAAATGACATTTTAAGTATTTACAGAGGTTTTCCAAACAAACACTTTAGTTCATAATGTTTTGCCATTTCACACATCTACAGGCACACATTAGGATTTAAAATGTGTGACATTCATTATAAAAGCTTGTGGTAAAATAACTAATCATCAGTTACATTTAATGGGAAATGTTAATTTATCACAATGTGGTGGATTAATATTTAAATTCTATTGATGGTTGAATATTCATATTTAGTGTCAAACCTAATCTCAAATAAAATTGCCTCAAATAGAAAATAGTTATATATAAAAAAAACTGCTTTGTTTCTACGTTAACAAAATAAATCAGTAGTACTGCTATAGTTATTATGCATGTGTACATGATATAGTTTATATATATTGAAACACGTAAAAATTTAAATATCTTTCAATTAAACTATATCTCCTTTTGTGTTTTGAAAATAATGCTTATTAAGATCCTTTAATCTTTTAGTTGTTGTGCTCGCTCAGTCACTCCACCTCCAATCTAATATAGGATAAGAGTATAAACAAATTTCTTAACAGAGGTAGTTGCTTAATTTTTTTTTTAAAAAAAAACTGTTCTTACTTCAACACACTCCCGGGCGCTCCTGAGATAAACATTGAAATTGTTTATTTTTATTTTATACTCACATTATTAGTTAGCTTAAACCTAAATCCGGATGGAAACATCCTTATCTTCAATCATTGCAGTTGAAATGTTAATTTTTTTTAATTAATAAGCATTATATATTTGAATGTTGAATTATACTATTAGTCAAATTGTCCCTATTTTTTTCAGTTCTTCCATTGTCCCCGCGCTTTTAGCTACATAATAAATGACTTTTTCGGTATTAATTTTTTTTTTCAGAACGAAGAATATTTTTTTAGCTCAACGATTTAGAACACAGAATAAAATTGGATAAAAAAATAAATGTTAAATTTCGTATGTTATCTATATGAAAATTAATACAACAACTATTTTTGCTCACCACTAGTCAAGTCAGTAACTTTAATTTTATGGTGTTATCATGCATGCTCCATCGTAGATGAAAATTGATAATAAAAAGAAATAAATTGTTGAGTAATGATTACAATAATACAATAGATATTACACATCTTGATTTTTACTCGACGGAGGAAGATTCCTTTTTCTTACGATAGGAAAACTGAACTTGGGAACCTGTATATTTCACCAAAACCAATTTTTGACCCAATAAAACATGCCAATTCTTGTAAGTTATTATTATATGAAAAAAATGCTCATTTACTTTTCTTCTCTACCTTGTTGCAAACATTTTTCAATATAGGTTAGCCACATGTGTAACACGATGAGGTAATAAGAAAAGGCACAGGAAATCCTATAATTTAAAACCTGACCAACTATTTGCCTTTTATCCTGGCCATTAGTCTCCCATGTAAAACAGATTTTTTGAGGATTCGTTCACATCGCTCTGACTTTTCCCCCCACCAAACTTCACCGTTTAAATAGGAGAGAATTGGAGATAAGTCCTCATTGAAAATGAGAATGAGACATTTCACACATATGCAATGGAGCTTTAACGCTATGTGCAACGGAATTTTCATGTTATGTGCAACTAAACAGATCTCATTCTCTAATTAATTCCCAATTCTCCCTTTTAATAATCAAAATAATTAAAATGCTTTAAAGTTCACATTTTGCACCGGCATAGATACCGAAACCATATAATTAAATTAGGCAGAGATCATAAAAACCATGTCTGATCGCTGAATTAAGCTTCTAATTAATAATCTATGATGACTCATAAATGGTTCAACCAGCTCCCGGAGTTGCAATTTCCAATAATAATTAACTTGAAATATGGTTGCCACTATAGTAGCATTCATATATATCCATAATTGTATACTTTTTTAGGTTAATTGATGTACCTTTGTCGGTCGCCAGTGCCTTGTATCTGGGATTCCAAGCATTGTATATTTTCCTTTGTTTAGCTAGGTCAATAGCTTGTGGCTAATTATAGAAATATAATACATCATTACTGATAGAGTGAGAAGATCAAAATAAATATAATATATGTATCGACCACGTGATATGAATAGCTTAATCACTATTTTTATATATTAGTACATTGATCCATTCAATGATGGTGAAAACCCATGATTATCGCATGTTAATTTTTCCAGGATAGTGACTTTGAAGGGGGTAAATTATTCAGTGGCATGTAAAAGGTGATGAGCCACAATTTTTGACCCATCCATAACCCAATTAGTTTTCCACATGGGCAAGAATTGTATTATGGTTAGCAACTACGAATTATTCTAATTCAAAGGTGATAATTAATCCCACAATTAATGCACTAATGTCGATCTGGAAGGAGAATATTAATTAGAGGAAGCGTCGAGGCTGTTTTCCTAAGCATCATCATATTGTTGAATATATAATTGAGCAACATTATGTGGTTGAGGGTCGGAATATAATTTTTATATCACAGGGAAATCTTCACACGTTGATACTGTCGATCTGTTCTATTAGCTTATGTTAGCTTTTTACGACCAGGAATCTGGTCCATACATTGTATTTGGGAAGAAAAACTCCAGATCATGTCTTACATATCTCCATCCAATAAAAAGAACAGGTGAAGAAAACCAAAGAATTCAGAAGAAAGAGATGTCAGCTGGCATTATATGACGACCCACGTTTGGTACGAGACCAGTGAGATTTATAATAAATTTATTCCTTCATACTTTTTCTATCCATCAAGTATTCAAAAGTGCATTCAATAGCAAGCTCTTAATTAGGAAGTCAAGCATCAAAGTTTTAAAGTTTACTTATTCGACTTATCAAGTCTAATGCATTATTGATTGATCAAGCTGACTAGCTTGAAGATTTAATTAATGAGCTGACTAGCTGAGTCACATTCAGCATTTTGAAGATAAAAAGATATATATAGGTTCTCCTCTATTCAAGTGAGCCATTTACTGGTTAAATATGTGCAGTGTATGCCTCGAACTAATTAATTAGTAAGGCTTATTGCTTGTTTTCAAGTTGTTCAGAATGACTTAAAATACTATAGATATGGTTACTAAATTCCTTATATTGAGAAAGATAGATATAATTCATCTAAACCATAGCTTAATTATTCAGTAAGTCAAAAAAATCTTGATTATAACTTTGGAATCTAAATTTTAATATACTACATTTAGTCCATAATATAAGCCCCACTTGATTTTTTGGGATGTTAAAGAAGTTAATAAACTAATATATTTATTATTTTTCAAACTAATTCGCATGACTTGTAAACTTATATATAATCTAATGATATATATACAAGTAATTCATAATATATAATCCAAAATAATTTATTTGACTTCCTTAAAAATAGTTTATTTGGCTTTTTTATTCTTTAAAAAAAATCAATTGAAGCTTATATTAAAAACTTTTATATTACACTTTAAGTTTAATAAATTACTACCTTCAATACTTAATAAAAAAGCTAAATAACTAATTTAAATATAATAAATAAATTAGTTAATTCAATCCTATGTAATAAATATGTATTAGTTTTCTAAAATATCATTTTTAACAATGTGTATCATACTCACTCTTTAATGAAAACATCTTTACTATGCGCAATTACTAGAGATGATTGAGAGAAAAATTATAAATTTAAATGGCACAATGGATTGGGATATTATATTGAAAACTAAAGTGAACATCTTGTTTAACTGTTATATAGTATTATGAAAATGAAATTGATAACATATCATATAACACTAAAATAAAAAAATTGTATTATGAAATACATACAGGGCTAGAGATTCTTTTCCCCTCATGTGAGAGAGAAATTAAAAAGAAAACAATGGAGGTGTAAAATACATATATGTCCATAACTCTTGCATGCACGATACATATTATTACTTGAAAAATTATGTGGCTTTTAGATATTAGTAGTTAGTAGTTAATACTCACATATACACACACACATAATACTAGTATAATGATAAATAACTTTCTCCACTTTTCCTGAAAATTTTAAAGGGGTTAAATGTTCAAATTTTAATTAACTTTTTTAATCATCAATGTTGAAGCAAACGATAGCTAGTTCAAATAATTATATTGTATATTCCTTATGTTTTAACGATATCATCACCATAAAACCATAAACAAATAAGGACCGGACAAATTAGTTAAGAAATGCGTAGAGTCCTCATCCACATGACAAGTACGCAAATTATTAATGGGTGGAGTAACCAAGGGTATTGTACATGAGAAAATTAAGCTTGTTATATACTCCTATATAATGCATTTAATACCCCAAAATTAGGCCTCATATAAAGTCACTGCGCTTGTTTGGGAAGCCATTCTTCCCAACGGTGTACGTAAGTCGAGACAAAACCATTTTGAAATCTGTAAAAACCATCTTGAAATCCATAAAAACCATCTTGAAATCCGTAAAACCATCTCAAAATTCCCAAAATGCCTCAAAATCTGTAAAATCCATTTTTCCAACGGAGTTTCCAAACAAGCACACTATGCCTTTGAAAAGGGAGAAATCTTGAAGGTCTCTAAGTAAGATAGCAAACCCCAAAAAATCTGTGCTTCCTGTAGCCTCCACAGCCAAAATTGAAAGAGCACAGTATGTTTCCTTCACAACGAGGCAACAATGAGATGGTCATCGAATTTTCTAGCCGTCCCCACCACCATCATCAACAACAGAAAATCTCAGAGGATATCATTCTGGACGGCCATGCTCATCATGCTTCTCTGGACATCATCAATTTTTCCGATAATAAATTACAAGCAGGTAGTCCCAACAAGACGAAGAAGCTGCTTTATGAGTCTTCAGCTGGTGATAAGATTAACAATTATCGAAATTCTGATAACGAATACAAGAAGAAGAACGAGAAGCTCATTCACAGAGAGATTGAGCGGCAACGAAGGCAAGAAATGGCTACCCTCTATGCATCCCTTAGATCTCTTCTTCCACTCGAGTTCATCAAGGTAAACTATCTAAATTCCTATTTAGTGTATATACGCTAACTCTGTTACTCTCGCAAAATTCCTCCCATCTTCTTTTTGAGATCTGAGCCAAAATCCCCATTCTCTCTCTTGTTTAACTTGGCTTCGACTTTTTGTTCAAACCTCAGTTCTTCAGACTAGAAGATAATTACAGTACTGAGAGGAAACTTTCTGGTTGCTTCTATTTTAATAGGGGAAAAATTGTAGTTGATATTTTACTCTAGTTAATTTTAGGGTTTTTGATGAGGTGGGGTTTTTAGGGAAAGCGTTCGATATCAGATCACATGAATGAGGGGAAGAACTACATAAAGCACCTGCAAAAGAGAATCAAAGAACTAAGCGCCAAGAGAGATGAACTGAAGAAACTATCAGAAAATTCTTCGAATCCAGAAAGACACGACTGCGAAAAGTACAAATGTAGCGGCTTTTTCAGTGCTCACGAAACTAATAACAACAGTGGTGTCGGAATAGAAGTTTCTAGTTCCTTCGGAGAGGAAAGCTTTCCCCTTTCAAAATTGCTTAAACTGATGCTTGACGAAGGACTTGGAGTTGTTAACTGTGTCACCAGCCAAGTCAATGGAAGATTAATTCACAGTGTTCAGTGTGAGGTATGTACATGTTTTGTGTGTTTTTTTTTGGGGGGTGGGTGGGTGGAAGGACGATTCTCTCTTTTTTGTTTTATTTAATCTCTTTTCGTCATGTTTTGTTCTTGCTAATAATATTTTTTCTTTCTTCAATTATTGTACCTTGATTCGCAGGTTATTAGCACTTCCGACCGTGTAGACCTACCCGCGCTGAGAAGGAAAATTGTCAATCTAGTCCCATCATTTGAATGTTCTGATTAGTTAGGTGTACGTTAAAATTAATTTGGGTATTGACAAGGAGCGCATGACAGTTTGTTCTTTCCTAACCGGTTAGTTATTGGTGAGTTTGCTTGAAATGTTTCGCATCGCCTCGTTTATGTTTCAGATCCTTCTTTTTATGAACAATAAGGGAAATAAATCGGAAGTAAGCATTTCATTCACCGAATTAGCCTTACCCTCTCAGTTTTTCTCGGACATGGATAGTGACGATTCAATTTCTGTCTATGTTGATATTTAAATCTGTACATATATGTGCGGTTTTATAACTTCACAGCGTCGGTATAGTTAAATATAAAACTGTTTTGTTAATTTACTCTGACGTTTTATCTTATGTCTACCTCATTGGTATACATTTTGTAGTTTTTGTGGAGGTTTTTAGTAGATTTACTTCATACTTAATCACTGAGTTCATGAAATTTATGTTATGAGAAAGCTTCTCTGTTATGTTTCCTGTAAGTTTGATCTGACTTAGAATCTGAATATCAGAAATTTATGCATTATTAAAAAAAATTTTGTGTGTGTGAGCATATTTTCACCATATGGGGGAGATTTCTGATATATAAAAAACACATGAAACTGATCAGGCTTTCGATTGTGATATATGTTTCCACATATTCATTTTTATTTTTTTCGTGAGCTCTAGGTTCTGTACACGCGATCTTATGTTTGAGGTGAGTGTGTTAAACTCTTCTGGGAAGTTGTAGCTAAGATTTTTAGTACTTGTTGAATCCGATATAATTCTTTAATTTGCCCCAAGTTCAAGATTATGTCCTTAAAACTTTGTAAACAAAATGTGAAAGAAAAGTTTCATATGGCTGGCTTGCAGTTCCAATGGTGAGTGCAGTTTCTCTTATGAGGAACTAATTAAATTATGATAAGAAAAAAACTTGTCCTATATATGTGATTTAATATTGTTTGGATATAAGCATCAAAACTTGTTAATTATCTGAGGAAATAGGCAAGAAGGTTGTGCATGGAGGTTCATCTAAACCTATAATATTTATCAATGATCATGCATCGGCTTTAGATATACAAGCGACTGTGTTGCTGATAAGAATGAAGGTTTAGGAAATCATTGAAAGGAAGGAAGAATAGTGGTATCGTCTGTGTGTGTGTGTAGGTGCTGATGAGAAGCAAAAGCAATGATTGGTTTGTGCAGAGAGTATAATGTGTGAGCTTGCATAATCTGATACTGTGTGGATTATTATTCACAAGTGACCCTCACATGCCATATATGTATATAATGTTGTACTGTTAATTAACTGCCTAAAGTATATATACGATATACCCACTTTCCTGTGTGATACTGTCGTGTTATCTGTGCAAGAGATTCTCCATTATCCTCGTACACCTGCCAGCCTGCCCCTCCTCACAACTTGCTTGCTCAAAGGTAAACAAAACCATTTCCCAAATATACTGACACCAATACAAAGTATTATTATTGAGTTTGGCTTTGTCTGCCAAAATCATCAAATTTATTCTAATACTCCCTCCGCTCCTAAATATAATATCATATTTATAATGCAAATTACACTAGCTAAATGCGAGTTGATATATTTTGATACATATTTTGGCTTAAGTTCTAAACTGAGAACAAATGCTAATACAAGAAGGTTCAGTCCAAGCTCAACCGATCGAATATGATATTAACCCATTTTTTGAGTCATATGATTAAGGATGTCAAAACCAACATAAACACTATGCTATTATTAATGATAGATTAAACAGACACAGAACTGTCCAATATATATATTAGCCAATTAATATCCCTCCTCCTCCCTAACACGAGCACAATATTTAGCCTTCATCATGTGCTTCTCCTTCATTCACCAACATGCCTGCTAGAGAGGAGATGGTTAATCATTAGATGGAACCTAAGCAATAATGCGAATGAATCCTTAATCCTTTTGAGTTGGTTAATGATATCATGAAAGGCCTAAAGATGTTTATTGAGCTACCAGTTGAGACGACACTGATCAATTAAATTGACATACTTTTTGCGTCAACCGTTCTAATTCCCACTCTTGATCGAAAAATATTTAAAAAAAAAACAATCTGGCGCATTACGGTCATGGGTAAGGCAGGCATCCAATGGAAACAGACATTTTTTTATAGAAAATTAATGCTCGGACTAATTCAAATTATGAGTATGCTAACTAAGCCCATCTTCAAAGTTGGATTTGGCTCCTATGGGCCAAGCCCATTTGTATAGCTGTAAATCAATTAATAATAGAGGTAATGGAAGAAAAGCCCGACCGTCGTCTATGGGTTAAGTGGTAAGGCATTTGAATTTCTCATCATATAGGAGAAATTCAAACCCTACTGTAATGCTTGAGGATGCATCATAGCTCCTAGATGTTTAGGTAAACGTTTGCGAGTAATTGACGACTTGCTTTACCCAACATTAGCATGACCTAAAAGGAATGGAGATTTACCTTACAATCCAATCACGAATAAGTCTAATCCCTTCCCAAAACTTTTCATACCAAAAAAAGAGGAAGCAAAGCTCGAGATTCAAAGTTCTTGTTTGGGAACACCGTTTCCTAAACGGTGCACACATTCTAATATAAAACCATCTCGAAATTTGTAAAAACCATCTCGAAATTCATTAAAACTATCTTGAAATCCCCAAAATACCTCAAAATCTGTAAACTCATTTCTTCTAACGGACTTCCCAAACACACACAAACAAGTTGTCACTACAATGTAGAGTATTACATACGTTGGATAATTCAAGGGTTTGGATCTAGCAAAATGTTCTAATTTACCACAACATATCGAATCATTGTTTCAGTCTTCATCTGAAGGGATATTTACGTTTAGTATTGAATAGTTCCTTCAACATGATTGGGGTTTATATGCAGGAAAGCTGGACCATTCTTACTCAATGCAAACTAATTCTTATACTCTAACAAAGGTTAGTTCACTCGGTAAAGAGTTAATTCATAACTCATATGATAATGAGTTCAAATTATACTATCAATGTAAAAACTTTATTAGTGGATGATCTGCAAGTACTTTTGTAAACACTCTTTGAATATGAATGTATATCCTGACCCTAATAAGTACTCATGACCCAACAGATGTCAACTTTAGTTGGGAAAAAGGCTGTCAATTCTTTTTTTTTTCACTAGTAAAAGCTGTCAAATTTTAAAACACAGAAAAGGTAAAAAAACTTTTCCATGTTCAGTAATGCCTGTCACGTGGCTCATGTGATCGTTTTTATGCAGCTGCATGGAGTAGTTAAGACTTGAGATTGATATGGACGGCCACCACCTTTTAGTCATTGATTGGGTGATGATGTATCTCTACTTCAGGTTTGAATCCGGTGCCAGTGCAACCAACTTCACCCCTTCTATATTGTCCACACTCATGCAATCCAATTAAAAAAAAGAGTTATGACTTTAGAGATAATTTTATAAATTTTAAGATGTTTTTACGATTTTTAAGATGATTTTTATGAATTTAAAGATGGTTTTTACAGATTTTAAGATGATTTTTATCTTGACTTACGTGTCAGAAAAACGGGATTTTCAAACATACACATCAATTTATACAAAAAATATAAACTTATATAATGATATCTTCCTTTTTGGCATTTGCACAGAATTAATTTATGATTGTGGGGACTGGGGAATCTGTATTTTGCTTCCTAAAGAGAGATTATGCATGCAGTTAGTGAGTGTATCTGCACTAAAAAAATTACGGGATAGAAATTATCTCAGAAAATCCTAATAAATTTACAAAATCTGCAAAAAAGCTGCAGCTTCCTGGCTCAACAATCACATACTCTGTAATAAGTTGGTGAAAAATTGTTTTTTTAAAAAACATCGTTCCGTACAAGAATTTCACTGAGCGTTTTTCACAAGCTTGAGGGGAAATGGAGATGGCGACGAAGACGAATACTCAGTCGGCAATTGCGGCGGCTCCATCTCTCCGCAGAGCATTCTCACAACCTCTTCCATTGATGGACGACGAGCTGGTGGCTTCACCAGACAGAGCAAAGCCACTTTAATACAGAGCAGAGCCTCCTCTTTCTCCTCCAACTTCATACACATACTCTGATCCATCAGTTCCACCAGCTTCCCGTTTCGCGCGCAATGGCGTGCCCAGTACGTTAGATTCCCTCTCTGAAGCTCCGACAATGGCGAACCAGTTACCACCTCAATCGGCCGTCTTCCTGAAACTATCACAAGCAATAGGACCCCAAAACTGTACACATCGCATTTCTCTGTTATTTCTCCGCCATGGCTGTGCTCTGGAGCGACGTAACAAACTGTTCCTTTCAAACTTGGGGTGCAGCTGATTCCACCGCTCTTGGGATTGTGGATTTCTCCGCTTAAAGAATCATGGCCGTTTCTGCTTATTCCATCGAACCACCAATCGATACTCCTAACTCTTCTTCTGTTCTTCTTTATCTCTCTATCATATTCTTCTTCATCACTGTAGAATCCCTTCTTCTTGTTCTTCTTTTCCAGCTTCTCACGGTACTCCTCTCTCCACCATTCGACTTGCTTCCTGCTCTTCTTCTTGTCATCGTCTTCCTTCCTCCACCAATCCTTCATTGATCTGCTCTTCAGCCTTTCACCTTTCTTCTTACCCCTGTCGCAACTTTCCTTGGCCGGGAAGTCTGTCTCCGGCAATGTTTCCGGCATGGATTCTGTTTGCTCCTCAAAACCATTATTGACGCTCTCTGTTTCCTCCACCACCGACCCAGAATAATCTATTCCACTGAAAATCTCAAAATCGTACTGGGATTCCGATTTCAAACGAGCGAGCCCGAAATCGGCAATTTTTGCTGAGAAAGAGGAGTCGAGTAGGATATTACTCGGCTTGATATCTCCGTGAATCACAGGCGGGTCGCATGAGTGAAGGTAACGGATCCCCTTAGCTATATCAATAATTACGTCAAGACGTTTCTTCCAATTCTTCAGCTCAAGGCTCTTCCGTCGCAACAGAGCATCGTGAAGATTTCCGTTGTGCATTAGTTCGTACACCAGCAACAATCTTCGGCGACTCCTATCGGAGGCACAGCCTATCGCGACAACGACGTGTTGGGAACAAAGCTTGGAAGCGAAGAAAAGCTCGTTGTGAAACTCGCGCTCGCCTTGGAGAGATGCAGAGTCCATGAGCTTGACAGCGATGGGATTTCTTGTAGGAGGCAGAACGCCGGAGAAGACAGGTCCAAACGCACCTTGGCCTATGCGGGTCGAGAAGGAGGCGGTCGCGAGGCGGAGGTAGGAGTAGGAAAAGCGTCGAGGAGGCTTTGACTTGGAATAAGAAGACGGCGTTGTGCGTTTTCTGGTGCGTCTGAGAAAACAGAGGAAAGGGAGAAAGAAGAGGGAACAAGGTGGAATTGGGTCGACGGCGACCACCTCAGAAGGCGGCGATGCGAGGAGGTTCCGCCGGGATGGCATGGTAGCGGGCGTTATGGGAATTGAGGTTCAGAAAAGTTCATGCTTTGGCGATTAACTCTGAAATTGATGGGGTAGTCTTCAATATATATGCGAGATGGGGCAGAAGATCACTGCAAAAATCATGATCTTTAGGGTACGAGACAAGCGAACGTGAACCTTTTTTTTTTTTGAACAATTTGAAATTTTATCATTTATTCATGCATCACTTGAGCAATAATAAAAAATAAAATGTTCAAATCTTGTATCATAAACATTAGAAGATCAAGTTGGTTGGACATGCAATTTGATCCGTTTAAGAACACGGTAGAAAAGTAATTTTACATAAGTCGAGATAAATATATAAATGAGATTATTTCGTTTTACAAAAAAATATTATTAAATGTACCTTTAATTTTTAAAAATTTTGTTAAGCCTATCACACTCCACGCTCCTTCTAATATATCTCCATAAATAGCTAATGATTTTTTTGGGCAAGCTATCATTCATCTTCCAAAAAGCTTGAGTAATTAATTCCAGAGCATAAATTTTACATAAAAAATGATTATTCTACTTTAACATCAGAGGTATAAAAAATGTTGGTATGGTTATCACTACTTTTTATTTTGCTGTTTTGCTTTTGGGTTTCAGATTCAATGGTTCATGAACAGAATAGATGCAGGAATAGGATGGCGAGAATTCAAAATCTGTGCCTAATTCCAAGATACCTGCCTATATATGCATAAAGGCTCTCTGGTATTTTTCTTTTATTACAGATATGGCAAATAAAAAGTGACAAGTCTTACAGTAAAAGGACAAAACTTACACGCAACTTGTGATCACGTGTGGTTTACCAGAATCAAAATGTGCGTTTTTTTAAAATTTAAAGTGTGATATCATATAATTCTGCCTTACATTTTATTAACGTAGGACACAATAAATGATTAATTAACAATACTCCATCTTGGAGACCGGAATGAAAGGAATGGGAGAGCATTGGGGGAATGAGAAGGTGTTGAAATTTGGGAATAACGATGAGGCTATGAAGAGGAAAAAATCAAAGGAAGGAGGAGGGTAGTGGAAGATTAGGTTAACGTGTCTTGGAGTCTTTTTATTGGATCCGTTTGGTAAAGCGATGAAGAAGTACTTATGGGTTTATTCACACAAGTCGAGACAAATATATGGAGGAGATTGTCTCATTTTACAAAAAAACACTGTTGAACGTGTTTTTGGGGTGTTTGACCGCTTTGCCAAACACCCCCATTGACTGGCTCCAAACAAAAAGCTTCCCCCTTTATTCTACTTTAATGACTAGCCTATCACCACAATCCCTATCCTGTGCTGTGGTGGATCACCAAAATGGAACCTTTAACCCCTACTAAAAATAAAATGGACTTAATTTTTTAAAATCTATATTTTCCTAAAAAATTATTATAGAATAAAAAATAAAAACAATCTTTAAACTATTATTCTTTAAAAAAAAAATTTATATGAAAAATTATTATTTAAAAAAATCAAATATAAACCATTCAGAGGGGTCCGTTTGAAAAAGCGGTAGAGAAGTACTTTTACGCAAATCAAAATAAATATGTAGAGGATATTGTATCATTTTGCGGAAACACACTGTTAAACGTGCTCGCTTCTAATATTCCATTCATTTCATATATTAATATTTTACTATCACACACCAGTAGCATTGAATCTAATCGAGCCCTCTTGGGATATACCCGAACCTAACCTAATATTTGATAATGCATAGCCTTAAAAAATACATTTTTAACATGATTTACGGTTTATAAAATAAGTGTATGAAATAAGTTTCATTTGAATTTGCACAAACATGCTTTGCAGATGCTCACACAAACAAGCCTAATGTTCCGAATAAGATTAATACTTCAAATAAGAGATAACCGTGCTTAGTAAACGATATTACTTTGAGTGCTTAATATAAGAAACGGTTGATTGTTTTGATGAGGTTAAAAATCTAAATAATTTACTTAATTATGACATATATTTTAAAATATTTATAAATATCAATATATTATATATAACTTTAAAAAGTTAGATGAATATGACGGAAAAATCAACTCAAAGGTGGTATTACATGGTGACACGGAAGGGGTAGGAGAGACTGTATTCAAATTATGTCAACTTCAAAACATGAGCGTACTATCTGAGGGATATGCTTTGCTAATCAATATGGTAATCAATTCAACGAGAGTTTTTATTTCAAATTTGAATATCCCTGCATTCATCTAAGCTTAATTATTTTCCATTTTAATATGCATTTTTTAATCAATAGAAGCTAAACATGTGTAATTTTAACAAAGAAGAAAGGAAATGTTACGTTGGTGGGTTTTTGACGGGTCATCTTTAAAAAGTGGCTCCCTTTTCCTAATAGTTAGAAGTCAGATTACGCTCAATATAAGCAAAGCCCCAATTTGCACATCGTTACGTCACTTCTTATTTATTTATTTCAATCGTAGCGGCACTGCGACTTAATTCTACGGCCTCCCTTCCTTCCAAGGCATTGAACACATGACGATATTCCTTCCAATATATATTTAATTAATTTCCATTCTAATTTAAACTTCCAATCTAATGGTATTATAACGGTAGACATTTTTTTAAGGGAAAAATGAATAATTTAAAAGAAAAAAAGGGACATGATAAAATATAATTAAAAATTTATGTTAAATTGGTGTGATTTTGGTCAAAAAATATGACCACGTACGTATGTGATTTAATTAACTCTGGTCTAAAAAAGGATGAGCTATTTTAAAATTCATGTCTACCACACGCGATATTTAGAAAGCAAACGTGGGAATGAAAGGGCATGCTGTCTTTTTTTTTTTTTTTTTTGCCGATAAAGGGCATGCTATCTACTTCATGAAGTTATAAACTAATTAATTGAGTGGGGCCTGCATGAGATAAAATATACTTCCAAGACATTTTAACCAAATCATATAAATTTGAAAAAGGTGGTTAAAACTTAATTAAATTATGTTTTTTATCTATGTATTATATATCGTATAACATTTGAAGATGTGTCTCTTCAAACCGATCCAATATAATCCTGCTCAAACATTTGA
>JANTPZ010003188.1:0-19360 GCA_025593235.1 Vachellia pachyceras
AATTGGCTTCCACATGGAAGCCAATTCCATCAAACTCATGGATTTCCAATTCCACATGAAAAGCTTGGATTTCCAATTCCATGTTGATAATTCCATCTAAAAATTTTTCTAAAATTTTTTTAATTTGATTTAGGTAGTTTTAAAAGTTAAAAAAAGGATTTTTTAATTTAGAAGAGGTTTTAAGTCTTTTCATCTAAAAATCATACCTCATTTCCATGACATACCAAACATACTTTTAAACCTCATTTCCATTTCCACATCCACATCCATATCCATTTCCATATCCATCAAAATAAATTCTGCGTACCAAACGAGGCATTAAGAAATTCATCAACACGCTATATCCTTTACATGGAGGATTTAAATTCATAATTGCACCCTTAAGAACGCCTAAGAGAGATATTTGGTGTCATCATTTGGATTATAAGGCTATCCCATGCTATATAGGTTGAAATACTAAGTTATTTTCGACATATTTAATTAAATATTAAAGAAAAATTTAAAATGCATTAATTCTGTTTTAAAATTCAACAACTTTCTAACTCTATTCCTATTTAATATACATTGTACCGGTTTGTGAACGCGGTAGAGAAGTACTTTTATGCAAGTTTAGGTAAATATGTGGAGGAGATTATCTCGTTTTACAAAAAAATACTATTTAACGTGCGGTTGACTTTTGAAAACATTGTTCCAAACAAGTCCATTATATCCAATGAGAACAAAATCAACATAATAATAAATTAAAGGTAAACTTGTATAAACATATAAAAAAATCAATAGGTTGACTTATAAATGGTATCGGAAAAATCCTTAGTGTATACCCTGTAAATAGGATCAGATGAGTAATTTTATAAAATAACAATATGAATTTTTTTTTTTTGAAAATAGAGGGTGTATTTCTGCTTTTTTTTTTTTGGCTAACTCTCTTATTTTCATGTTAAACTTTAATTTTTTTGTTGAATCTAATATAAATATTGCAAAGAAGGACAGAAGGTTAGGTGAAATAATTAAAAGCTTAATAAAGAAAGAATGTTGGATGCCATAATTCACCTAAATGTGTGTGCCAACTTGGGCCTTACACTTTATAATGCTTTATGACTCACTTTGGAGGTGCATTGGCACCGACACACACTAACTCCCAAACTGGAAAGCTCCAAAATTTGTAAGGGCGTCATCCATCACACACTGTTGAACGTTACGAGGTAAATATTTAAGCTTCAAGAAGGATCCGTTTGGTAAAGTGGTGAAGAAGTATTTTTACCATTTTACGAGGTAAATGTGTGTAGAAGATTATCTTATTTTACGAAAAATATTGTTGAACGTGTTTTTGGGGTGTTGAGAAGCTTTTCCAAACATCACACTATTTATTTGTAAAGTTAATATAATATTCTCGTGACAATGATTGCTAATAAAGCCCCATTCACAACCATTATTAATTTTTTTTTTTGAAATTATTATCAGATCTCAGAGAAGAGACCTAATCGCCCAGAAGTTCAATAACAACATGAGAGTTTGTAATGATAAATCTTAAGTGTGAAAAATGATATCACCTCCCATCCTTTTTCTAAGATAATCTGAATCGAATTAGGCGGTTCAAGCATTAATCCATCACTAAATGGTTATTTTCTATCAGAAAATTTTCATTTAGCGACAGAAAATATTGGTGACCCTCATTTTAGCGACGAAAAATAGTCATTTAGCGACGGATTTTTCATCGCTAAATGGCTTTTTCTGGTAGTGAAGAAATAGTTTAAAAGTAGTTAAAAGTAAGGGTTAATACAATATTTGATCTTTTAAACTTACTCTCATTTTTTTACTTTTTACTCCCTTAAATTTAAAAGTAATAGTTTTTGCTCTTCCAAAAAAGGTCTAAATTTTTAAGTAATAAATATTTAAATAATGGTTTTTTCAAGTATAAAATTATTTATAAAGGGTAAGTAAGTGAGAGAATTAGTGGACAAAATTGGATGATTAACTAATAATGGTTGGATGTTCCTTAAAAAAATAGTTAGATCGAGTAAAAGAAATTAAGTATATTTATAAATAATAATTCTTTCAGTGTTAAAAGTAGAAATTAGATATCTAATTTATAAATATTAACAATTAAATTAGTGATTTATATTAAATATAGGTTATTGGAAGAAGTAAAAACCCTAACACTTAAAAGCCTCGAAAGGGGTTAGTCCCAAGCCTTAAGAGGGGTTAGTCCCGAGTTTAAAACTTTTTTTTTAATTGAACAAATTTTAGGAAAGGGGTTGGACTCACCTACGATCCAAGGGCAGGGCACCTAATTCATGATCCACCGGGGCCTGTCCCTGCGGGCACTGGAGCATGTCAAGCAAGCCCTTTAATTCTGGCCACACAGGTAGGTCAATCCAGCTTCACTAAGCTGTGGTGATACCTCCCCAAGCGCCGTGACTGGAGCCACAATAAAGTGGCACTCCCCAGAATCGAACGCTCTCCCTTTAGGTAAGAGTACTAGCCCAATCTCTTTGTCAGTTGAACCCACGGACTATAGGTCGAGTTTAAAACTTTCCCAGTAGCTTTAAAGTTGTATTAACTTTGGCTAGATTATTATAGGGTACAATTCCCTCCAAAGGTGGCAATGTGCAACCATAGAAACCCCATTGACTCTTTTTTTTACTTAGAGAACATAGTATCCCAAGATAAACTATCTTTTAAAATATATCAACAGCCCCAAATTAAGTCGGACACTGCATCCTTCAATTAAGGGTAAAATGGTTGGCAATGAATGTTTTTTCATCCCTAAAGAATGAATCAAAACCCTCCAACTTAACTAAATAACCAGTTAAGGAACGACCAGGCCATATCGATAGTAAAAATCCTTGGTGACTCTTTCATGCATGTGTGTGAAGCACCGGCCTAGGATTCTTTGCTTTTGTTAAAAAATAATTTGTTAGTCTTATAATTTTATCTAATTTGTAATCTTGTCCATGAAGTTTCACTAAATATTTATACTTTCTTGGTTTTAATGAGTGTTACTTTCTTGGAACTGGTGTTGTATGTAGAGACTCAATTGGATTTTTTTTTTTCAAAGATGGGTTCATTTGGCCTTCTATGATGAGCTTCTTGCTGTTGCCAAAGCCATATCTTTGGCCACCTTTTGGTCCGTGATTAGTGAAATGGATAGTAAAGAGCAATTTTTTGCTTTAGTCTCAAAAGATGCTTGCATTTATCCTTGGCATTTTCAGCAAACAAAACTAACGGTATTAATCATAAAGAATTAAAAATGTACAATTTAAATTTAATAAACTAAACTAAAATTTGAAGTAAATTTAGATGATCAAATATATATTTCAGTCATATTATTTATGATTAACTAATTTCTAATTTTCTTTCTTATTCATTCTCCCCTTTCATTACCCACGTTTTCTATAAATTAGATTTTTTTTGAAAATAAATTGAACATTTTATATACTTATTATCATTAACCAACCTTTTGATCTATGTAATTATTTGTATGTAATAAAAAGGAATGAACCCGGTGAATACAAAAAAAAAGCTCCAAAAAATCTAATTAAAAATAATGTGAAAATTACATGGAGTTAGATATTAATTTTTTGTATTTTTTTTCCATCTCTTGCCAGTACACTAGTTACACTCTTCCACTAACTTCAAATTCTCTTTTCCTGCTGGCAATTGGCATCGCCACTAAGACAGCCTTTCAAATATCACTCTCTCCAGATCTCAGATTCCCCTTTTTCCCTTTTACAAAGTATGAATCTCCTCCTCCCATTTTCCTACCTACTCCACCTTGGTGATCTCTTATATCCCTCGTAAAAATTAATAATGCTTCTTTTCTCGCAATCATTGTGCAAAGGAAATAAACTTTCCCATGTAAATTATTGGACCACTGTGGTATAAAAAAGAGCCCCAGGACTTCGCTTAGGCGAATCTTGCTCACAAGGTGTTCGACAAATTTACTGTGCGTATCCAGACACAGTTCTTCTTCTTCATCTTCTTTTTCTTCATGCCGAATGCTAGTTTTTATCTCCTGAGAATATGAAAATTTTCTGGGTTTCTTTGATTTTCTTGTTCCCTGCGATCGTTGCTTGTCTCCTTGGTCAGATTTCAACTGCGCAACTGATCTCAAGCGAGAGAAGAACTCTTCTCCAGGTCAAGAGGTTGCTCGAATATCCTCAGGTTCTTCGAGGATGGAGAAAATGGACCAGCTTCTGCTATCTCCCTCCTTCACCTTCTGTAAAGATCGTCTGCTCCAATGGCCATGTCACAGAACTAACCATTGTTGGGAAAAAGGTCTCCTCTCCTCCTCCTCCTCCTCCTCAAACTCTCTCAGAAAGATTCTCCATCGATTCTTTCTTCACTGTCTTGACGAAGCTATCAAGTTTGAAGGTATTGTCACTTGTGTCTCTAGGTTTGTGGGGTCCTTTACCTGCCAAGATAGATAGGTTCCGGTCACTTGAAGTTCTGAACATGAGCTCAAATTCCATCTATGGTGAAATCCCACCATCAATCTGTTCTATAAAAAAACTCAGGAGTCTGAATTTGGCTGCTAATTTGTTCAATGGCAGTGTCCCAGATCTGAAAGAGCTAGCTTTTCTTGAAGAACTTAATCTGGGTGGAAACAAACTGGGTTCTGAATTCCCTTCATTGGGGAACAATCTTGTGAGAATTATCCTTAGAAACAACTCGTTTAGGTTTCAGATTCCTTCCAGAATCGTGTACTTTCTCAAGCTTCAAGAATTTGACATCTCTTCCAATGAATTTTCTGGACCAATCCCACCTTCTCTGTTCTCTCTTCCTTCCATGACCCACATAAACGTAGCTCAAAACCAACTCACTGGTGGATCCTCTATGAACATAAACTGTAGTTCTAATCTAACATTTGTGAATCTCTCAGACAACCTCTTAATTGGGAAATTCCCTCCTTGTCTTGGATCATCCAAGTCCTTATCAAAGCGAACTGTGTTGTATTCTGGTAATTGCTTTTCAGCTAGAAGCTTAACGGGTAAGCATCAACATCCATCTTCATATTGTATTAAGGAGAAGGCCTTAGCTGTGAAGCCTGTGGAGAGAAGCCAGAAGAAGGAGACAGGCATGAGAATTATTTTGACGATTGGAGTTATTGGCGGCTCTGTTGGATTCGCTGTTCTTCTGTCACTGTTCACTGTGTTCACATGGAGGAAGTTCAAAGGAGACAGAAGAAGAGCAGATAATAAAGTTTTAAACAGATCTAAAGTTCATAAGCTCCCAAGAACAAATATTGATCATGCAAGTAAGACCATCTTTTCTCTTGACTTGGTATATTACTCTTCATAATTTGTTTTATGCGATTATTTTACATATTTTTTTATAGTTAATATAATTTTTGATCTAAATTTTTATTTTTATTTTAATCCCTCAAATTTAAAACTGAGTTTTGATCCTTATGACCAGAATGATATAGGTTTTTAATAAATTATAAATACTAATGTTTTGAACGGAATGAAACTTGTGAGAATAACCTATTATTTTAAATTTGATGGATCAAAATCAAAAGAACGATAAATTTAATGGATCAACAAAAAAGATTGTATTAAGCCTTTTTACACAAGCATATAGAATAGGGATAATATGCATAAATACCCATGAGTTTTTATTAAAAGTCCATCCAGCATGGTGTACTTTTTGAATATGTAAAAATAAATAATGATTAATACTCAAAATGAGAGTAAAAATGTTATAACAATTACATTTACATATACAAAAATAGTTGGAATTCACCACAAAAAGTAACGATGTTATGTATTATTTAACATCAGTCCTAACATTTTTGCTCCAATTTTAAATATTTATGGGTAATTTTAGACATTCGAAAAGTATGATTTATTCATTTTTGCACCTAATCCTGAAAAATAACATGGTGATAATATGTTTTTTTCCTGTTGCAAAAAAAGATAATATGTTTTCATTCTTAAATGGAGGCTATTAATAATTTTGTAGTCGTTGAATGTAGTTATTCAGATTAAGTTAATATTTTTTTTGATCGAAATATTAAATTGATATTTGTGAGTTAAAAAATGTTTATTTGATTGTGAAATTATTTCTGAAAATTAAAATGTTTCAGTTATGAGTGTATTTTTATTTAAATTTTGAATGTCATAATTTGTAAAGTACTGTTTTGTATAGGATTTAGGTGGCTACAAAACCACTGTAACGTTATAAAATCATGTTCACATAAATTAAGATAAAACATCCTCACATACATATCTCGTAAACAATAAATTATGTTGAAAAAATAATTTTTACCGTCAATCGCCGATGATAAAATACTAAATGCTGCATTCTAAAATATAAGAATTCAAAATAATTTTAAATCAAACTAGGATGTTCCCCGGGCCCTCAAAAAGCCAAACTAGGTTATATAGTAATTTTTCTCCCGAATCTTACTTGCATTTAAAGAAATATATGAAGATAGTTTTTATCTACGGCTTCCTACTGGTTGGTTTTTTTCTGTTTTTTTTTAAATTGAATGATTTAATCTCTAGATCTAGATTCGTTTCTTGGAGATATATATATATTGCCATCATGCACAGGCACATAATGTTAGAACGATATTAATTAATGTAGGTGGGAATGTTAAAAATGTAGGTGGGAGGTCATATAAAAAATGGAGGCGGGGAGATAAACCTGAGCCATTAGCTTTAAGCGCCCACGACATGTAAAACTATTACTTGGAGTAATACTTCTCTCGTCACAGGGAGAGAGAGAATTTTTTTTTTCCTATCTATAAATCACTCTATTAAATTTTTCACTTCACTGAAAAATTTATTATTAGATAACTTTGTTTCCATGAGTTATATGAATCATATGACGTTATTGTGCTATATTGTAGTATCAATTTTTAATCTACCCAATTCAATTATTTACATATTGTTTATAGAAGCGGAAAGAGAGGTTTTGAATTCATCTTAGCTATGCATCAATTTGATTTAATTTTTTCCTCTCTGTTTCCTTTCATAATGACAAATAATTAATCTGATCTTCTTCTTTGGTGGCTAAAAGGACGTGGTCCTCAAACAATGAGGCTATCTGTACTTGGACTCCCACCATACAGAATTTTCACATCAGAAGAAATAGAAGAAGCAACAAACAACTTTGATCCATCAAATCTAATATCAGAAGGATCTGAAGGAAAGGTAAAAAAACCAAATAAAGATTCTCATTTATTATTGAATGATTAATGAGATGGACCCCACAACCACAAGACCGGAGAGTTTCAATAAAAGGTGCAAAGCTGTAAAAGAGTTTTTTTTTTTCCTTACAGTCAATGTGTCTCGAAATATTTTTCAGCAATATTGTCCAACGGTTAAAAAATTGATATTGACCATTGACTTTTTTTTTAATGTAATAGCAACATTGTTCTATTTAATACTTTTAGGAAAACATTATTCTTAAAATATCTTCCGTGACAACATTGTTCATGGGGAAAAACTTTCGAGGCAAATTTATATATTAAAAATGTAACAATGTTGTCTCATCGTTAACCGTTAACATTCTTAACAGTAAATGTAACATCATTTCATTTTAAAACTTTTGGAGACATTACTTCTTGAGGAAAACTTTTGGATTAAATTTGCAGTTGAAATATTAATAATAATGATAATGATGTGTTTGCAGCATTTACTTATTTAAGTGTATTTATTTCACTTGCACAGATGTATAAAGGGTGGCTCAGAGATGGCCAGGAGGTCATTTTCAACTGTGTGGAAGTAACACACAAGAACTTGACACAGAGTCTGATGATGAAACAGATGGAGGTATTACCTAATTTGAGGCACAGGCATTTGGTGAGTGTGTTAGGGCACTGTATCATTACTCCTCGAGACCAGTCTCAAATGAGAAGCACAGTCTTCATCGTCCTTGAGCACTTCTCAAATGGCTCACTGAGGGACCATCTTTCAGGTACCATTATTACACAAAAATTCAGAGATTCTTTTGCAGAATTTGCAGACAAGATCATAAATACGTGCATAACTTTGCATTACTCGTGTGTATATAGGGTTAAGGGTTAATTTTACTGTGGAAGTATACACAAAAGGATATATGTGTGTGTGTATTCCATTTTAACCATTTCATTTTTATATTATATCTTTAGCATTTATTAAAAAGTTATATGACATGTAATTTATTTATTTCCTTTTATTATATTTAATTTAAAACTTTATCCGTTTTTATTTTTTACCTTAAAAATAATTTGTTGTTGAATAATTTAGGTTTAAAATGTAATGAAAATATATCTTTAACAAATAATTTGGTTTTAAATTATTTGACGATGCTAATATGAATATGAGGTATTCTGATATTTAATTTGATTTTAAATATGATATATTTTTATATAGAATGATGTTTTTAGTCTTTTAGACATTTTTCATTCCCCCGTCTTTTCTCTAATCCATCTAAGTATGAAAGGTGACATTTTCTTTCTCCCCATTTTTTCTTATTCCATTTTCTCTCCTCCCAACTTTTCTTTCCATCCAAATGGAGTGGTAGCGGAAATAAAATCTCTTAAATTTTCAAGTTTGTGTGCATTATCCTTTCTTGCTATTACAAACAAAATGTAACATGTTATTGACCTTATATTTTTTTTTTTAAATTTTTGGGTGTAGATAACCCTTGAAACTTTAAATGATATATGCAAATAATGTATCAACTTTTAAGTTATATATTTCATATAATAATGGGAAAATTAATTAACCCAAGAAAGCTAGATATATATATTTTTGCCTAAATGTAGTACATACTACTGCATTGTAAGGTTAATATTTTAATCCAAAGTTTAGAGGGATTATGTATAATGGAGACTATTTCATTATATATATTGATATATTTTTATTGTTATGCTAATAGTACTAATGAGTTTGGCGAATATTTTGACTTGACAGATTTGAGAAAGAAGCAAGTGCTAAAATGGCCACAGAGAATGGCAATAAGCATAGGAATTGCAAGGGGAACACAGTTCTTGCACACAGGTGTTGTTCCTGGCTTATTTGGCAACGATTTACGCATTCACAAAATTTTGCTTGATGATAATCTCAACCCCAAACTCAGTGGATATAACATTCCTTTGCCATTCAAGGTTAGAGCAGATAATTATTGAATATGCAAACTCAAAGTAGCGACTAATTATTCTCTATGCACTACTTCTGGTCCTTAATGTAACAGTGAAACAACTGATTTGGGTGGATTAAGACAAACGGTTAAATTAGTTATTTATAATAAATACGAGTTGATTTTCTTAAGGTACACCATTTTTTTATTAACCCCGAGTATTCTTTTACTGAAGACACTCATATTCGAGGACTATCAGATATTTAAATGTGGGCACACGGGGTTTCGAACCCTTGTTCATCATATTGTGAGGAATTAGTTCTCCCACTACGCCCAGTGCCCGCCGATCTCTAAAATGTACTCTTTCATTATGACTATGCTTGGATGAAAACTTGCAATCAATAAGATATACTTTGGGAAACTATTGTAAATTTGGGAGATAGTGAATTGAAATTTTATGTTTAGGACCAAATTTAATTTATAACTATATCTTATATTAAAGATTATATGGAGTAATATATTTGTGGCCTGTAACTAACTATTACTCTTAATGATACATCTTCCCTTTCCATTTTTTCAGAATGGTTTTGAGACCACACTTCTTGAACAAAGTGGTCACAATCATGTTGCAAGGTACTTTTACTTTAATACCACTAAATTATTATAGATTCTTATAAATTTGGTTTGAGGGAAAAAATAACAATTACTGGTAATGTCAAATGTGAATCTTTTTAAATAATTTATTCAACTTGTTATATGTATCTTCATTAGTTTATTTCATATTTTTTTCCATACCATCTGTTCCCCCTTCATGATTTAATCTAATTATATGCTATGATTATGATCTTCATGTATAGAATTGATACACCAGAAAAGGAAGATATCTATCAGTTGGGTGTTATTCTTCTTGAAGTCATTACTGGCAAACGACTTTCCTCTGCCAGTGAAATAGAGGATCTGAAGGATGAGGTATGCGTATTTAACATGTTTTTGTGCTAAATAATATTGAATTAATGTTCAATTTTATCTCGTAAGTTTTCTCTTAAGAGCCGTGGCTGTCCAGAAGTTTTTGTTGGATCAATATTGTTATAAAAGTGTTAAAAATGTAGCAATACCAGCCCTAATCATTAAAAATGTCAACAGTCATAACTATTTAACAGTTAGGGTGACTTTACTTCCTTTTTAAAACTATGGGACATTATTGATCCAACAAAAGCTTCTGAATACTCAGCTCATATGCAAAACTTTAGAGATAAAATTTATCCTCAACCCAATCATATTCCCTCTTGTATTAAATGTAAGACCTCATTTCACTTTGGTTCTTGAATTTATAGTTTTTTTTTTTCCTAAACTCGCCTTTTGGTCACATGAATATTAAGAGGGTAGTTCCTATTATACTCCCTCCTCCAACCCTAAATATAAAAACAAACGGAAGTTTATATTTAAGACCGGAGGGAGGGGTTACATGATTAAAATAAGTACCATAGGGATATCAATAGTCTTTTTTTTACAAATAACTAAATTTTTTTAATATTTGCAAATTTGTGATTTAGGTTTAGAGGGAGTATCATTTTACACAAAATTCTTAAGAAATCACAAGATTTGCTGCCTCATAAGCCAAAAGAAAAAGAAAACATGCTGGTCCAAGTTATCTGCTGTTCATTTCTCATGTTCAGTTAATTCCCTATTAATCATATGTATATATAATTTCAGCTGGAGAGAGGCTTATCAGAAGCAGCATCAACACTAAGAAGTGCAATAGATCCATCAATTCAAGGAACCTACGCATATGAATCACTGAGGACCGCAGTTCAAATCACAATCAACTGTCTCTTCAAAGTTCCCAACAATCGACCTTCAATAGAAGACGTTCTTTGGAACTTGCAGTACTCTCTGCAAGTCCAAGAGTCATGGACCAGCAGCGGGAATCTTGGTATGAATAAGTTTTAGATTCTTCCCTCTCGATAAAATTTGTTTGATAGGATGTTCATAAGTTTATGGATCATGAAGAATAATAAATGGTATCATGTAAATCTCTTGTGCCTCGCTAAGATCTGGAGTCTTCTGGCCTGCATTTTCAGTATTAACCTTTTTCTTTCATTTTTGGTATCTGAACTATCTGGTATCTAATAGTCACATTAGATTCTACACTAATGCAGGAAACACATCATATGTCAATCAAATAGGGCATCTAACATCGGTGAAAAAAAGAGACATCTAATTGTGTGACGTCGTTTTAACCGATTAGGCGTCAGTTATTTACGTGACGTTATAGGGAAATATGTAATGTTGCTCATAAAGATGACTGACGTTAGATGCAAATGACAAGGATGAGCAGATATTGGTAGTAAATGTTTAGACGTCGGTTGTTTACAAATAACCGACTTCTATAATGTCTTAAAACGTTAGTTCAATGTTGCTAACAACGTTAGCTAACTCTGTTAGGTACTTAGACGTCGATTCTCTACTAATAACGACTGTGTCGGTCCTTACTTTCTACTGCACTCCTTCCCTTCTCCCTCCTCCCCCCAGGGCCACTCCGACCTCCTGGTATCAGAGCCAGTAGGGAAGTAGGGACGTATAAGATGAATTAAAGACTTTAGATTACTCATGAAACTAATATGAATATCACCTGGAAAAGTATGCTTTGTGGTTGTAGCTTTGTCTGATCTTCTGCATCAAACATCTAATAATGTAGTTCTAAATGATGCTACCTTAATCTGCCTTAGGGACACTAGGCACAACAAATTTTATGATTCTTTCTTAGGAACCGTTGAAGCTGGTCTCCATAGCGGACCAATTTATTTCAATTGTTTTCCTGATTTGCTTGCATACTTGCATGATAAACATATCATGGATGTCCTTAGTTTAAACATAAAACTTCACGGCCTTGACATGAAGCCTGTTGTCTCCCCTGTATCCTCAATCTATAGGGTCAAATATAAGATTATGAATTCTTGTGCCTCCATGGTTAGGACTTGCAAGAAAGAAAATGAAATCTGTTTATTCCTAACGGATACTACTCAAGCAGATTTAATGGTACCCAAAATGATTAAATGGGAAGAAGTATACTTCCCAGAGGAATGGGGTTTAGAAAAGCCTCCCCTTCTGTTCCTAAACCAACATCTATTTTCTTGCGATTATATAAACTGAAACTAGAAATGTAGGAATCTGTTCTGATAGAAGATCCTTTAGCATATCCAGAATGCCTTCTATTCCTAAAAGCTTTAGAATAGCCTTGGATCAACCTCCTTGGATCTATTTCTACTTTATAGAACCCTTAAATCCCCTTTCCGTTATACATTGACATGTTATGGATACATCATCCAGTATGGTAAGACTTGTTTACCAAAAGGAAGAAGACGATGAGGTTCAAACCAATCAATCTCCAACCTAATTCTAAAATAGTAGGAGTCATAAAAGAAGAATTCCAATTTGATAGGAAACTCCTACAGCAGGATTTATATTCTGACTATAATGAGGAAAAGTGAGAATGGTTTCTTGTAAATTATGACAACAAATCTAGAAAATCTATCCAAGAAAGGTTTTACAAAATGCTTGAAAGGTTCAAGTTAAATATCCCGTTCTTTGTCTGGTTGAAGCCTATGTTGATAAACAAAACATTAATGATTATCCTTTCAAATCTACCGAAGAGGTGAACACCTCTTAACAAACTAAATAAGGAGACAATATTGAGTTTGATTTCCCTCCAAAATAGTCTTACCAAATCTCTGGTCTTAATGAAGCCCCTATATTAGCCTCTCCCTTTAAGAAACAAAGATTCCACCAAAGATATAGATTCCGAAGATATTTGAAGTCTTATGGAACAAAATGACTACACCAATTCGTATCTTAAAAACCCTAGGAGAACACATTTTTAAAAAACATGTTCATAGGGATCATGTTGTTCAAAAGGATTTCCCATCCTCTAGTGGTATTCCTAGTACTGCAAATGAATAACCAATCTTCAAACCTTACTCCGTTCCAAAAAACGTAGTAAGTAATATCAAGGCCTCCAACAAAAGTTTGATGAAGAATTGAGGAAGCTCAAGTGGCTGAGACTCCTCAAAGAACTGTCTCTTCGTAATCTAAATTAACAATTGGTATTATAGGAAAAGACAGTCAAACTAACAGTAGCGAAGACTATCCTGAACCTAGAAAATCAACAACCAACCCAATCAACTACATGAATTGGAGAAATCCAACAAAAGTATACTATCCTCGAGCCACTTCTCCAGATTTGGCTCTTAAAAAAAGATATACCACACTCAAACAATTCAACGCAAATAACATCTATGTCTAGTGTAAGATGATGCATCATAAAATTCACATCTATTGAATTAACCGAGAGGGATATATATACGTCAAGGAGGAGCTTTCTTATTAATGGCTCATTATTATAATTAAATATATACAATCATAATTCTAATTCTAATTCTTGATTGTAAATGATATATTTCCTAATATATATCTCAACACTTCCCCTCAAGTTGGAGCATAAATATTAATCAAGCCTAACTTGTTACAAAGATAATTAACCCGTATCCCAGTGAGGGCCTTAGTTAAAAGGTCGTCTAATTGATCACCAGACCGCACATGTCTTGTAGAAATGAAGTTTTCCTTGATATTGTCTTGAACAAAGTGACAATCAATCTTGATATGTTTCGTTCGTTCATGAAACACGGAATTGGAGACTATGTGCAAAGCAATTTTGTTATCACACCATAACCTTGCTGGTAATGACGCACTAAAACCGACCTCCTTCATTAGTTGATAAATCCATACAATCTCTTGAGTTGACTGTGACATAGCTCGGTACTCGGCTTTTGTGCTTAATCGTGACACCATATCTTGTTTCTTACTCTTCCAAGAAACCAAATTCCCACTCATAAAGACACAATATCCTATAGTAGATCGTCTGGTAGCTTTTGATTTGTCGTAATCTGCATCACAAAAACACTCAATTTCAGTATGACTATGATTAGTATAAAGTATACCACGACCAGACGCCCCTTTTAGATAGTGCAAAACATGCTCCAGGGCTTCCCACTGAGTTATTGTTGGTGCTATCATGAATTAGCTAAGGATACTAACCACAAAAGTGATATCAGAACGGGTTACTGTAAAATAATTCAACTTGCCAACCAGCCTCCAGTACCTTTCAGGATTCTTAAAAGGATTGATTTTCTCAGGATCAAGTTTGTTCCTCATATCTTCCGGTAGTGTCTCAAAAGGTACTGTGCCATCAAGATCAAGAAATGGGTTTCGAATCATAGGGACATTACTTGGTGCTGATCCTAATATTCCTGTTTCTTCCAACAAATCAAGAACATATTTCTTCTGTGTCAAGAGAATCCCTTTCTTACTTCTCATAACTTCTATTCCCAAAAAGTACTTCAAGGGGCCCAAATCTTTTGTCTAAAAATGAGGGTTGAGGAAGGTATTGAGCAACGAAATTCCAGAGGTATTGTCACCTGTGATTACTATATCATCAACATAAACAACAACAAAAATAACACCATCATCCGTTCTTTGGTAAAACACAGAATGGTCACACCTGCTTTGATGCAGGCCAAACTTTTGAACTACTGAGCTAAACTTGTCAAACTAAGCTCGCGGACTTTGCTTTAAACCATATAAAGATCTCTGAAGCCGACACACCTTCCCATCCTCCCCTTGAGCAACAAAACCTGGTGGTTACTTCATATAGACCTCTTTGTGTAGATCACTATTTAAGAAAGCATTTTTTAACATCAAGCTGATGAAGTTCCTAATCATAAATAGCAACCATAGAGATGAAAAGGCGAACAGAAGAGAGTTTTACCGTAGGGGAAAATGTCTTAGAGTAGTCAAAGCCTTAAGTTTAAGCATACCCCTTAGCAACAAGACGAGCCTTAAGGCGTTTCACAGTACCATCAGCTTTTGTTTTAACTGTAAACACCAACTTACATCCAACGGTCTTCTTTCCTGTTGGTAAATCAACTAGAGTTCAAGTATCAGCCTGATCAAGAGCCATCATCTCAGCCTCCATTGTAGTATGCCAACCCGAATGGTTTAAGGCTTGGTGAAGAGTTTTAGGAATAAAGATGGAATCTAAAGAAGCACTAAAGGAACAGAAGGTAGGAGACAGATTGGTATAGGAGACATAGGAAGAAATTGGATAGGTGCAAGTATGTTTACCTTTGCGAAGAGCAATGGGCAAATCGACTGAATCTAAAACAGTGGATGGGTTGGAAACTGGAGATGGGGAATTTAGCTCAGGTACAACCGGATCTAGAACAGGGTCACAAGTAGGATTGATAGGGTCAGAGCCTAGATCAGACGACGTAGGTACTGGGGGCTATGAGGCTGAGAGGGGGCATTACTGACCGTAGACTGTCTTTAATAGATATGAACGACTGGTGGTTTGATGGATGGCTGAACAGGTGCTGGAGCTCGTGGTGCTAAGACAGAATAGACTAAAAGATCATCAAGATCATCGACCTGAGTAGTGACAGAGGAAGAAGAGGATGGAAAGAACGCTGTAGACTCATGAAAAGTGACATCTAGACACAAGATACCTATGAAGAGTAGGAGAGAAACAACGATACCCCTTTCGAACCCTAGAATAACTAAGGAATACACATTTGAGGGACTTTGGATCAAGTTTGGAGATAGAAGGGCGAACATTACGAACAAAACAAACACACCCAAAGATTTTTGGATCAATAGGAAATAAGGGCGTAGTAGGAAACAATGTGTTGTAAGGAGCAACACCATTAAGAACAGAGGAAGGCATCCGATTAATCAAAAAACATGCAGTAGACATTGCATCATCCCAAAACGGCTTAGGGACATTCATTTGAAACATGGGAGCCCGGGCAACTTCTAATAAGTGTCGGTTCTTTCTTTCAGCAACTCTATTTTGAGCAGGTTTATCAGCTCAAGACGATTGATGAAGAATGCCGTGTTGAAGCATGTAATTTTGAAATTGCATTGAGAAGTATTCCTTGGCATTATCACTATGCAATGTTTGAATAGATGCTGCAAACTGAGTTTTAATTTCAGCACAAAAATTGCAAAAATGAGAAAATAACTCAGAAAAAGATTTCATTAAGTAAAGCCAAGTTGTTTGAGAAAAATCATCTATAAAGGTAAAAAATACTTAAAACCCGTTTTCGACTCTATAGGACAAGGACCCCAAACATCAAAATGAACTAATTCAAAGAGGGATATAGCCTGTTTATTGACTTTATACACCAAATGGACACGATGATGTTTGGCAAACTGACACAAATCACAATATAAAGATGACTGAATTGAGGATAAATCCTCTTCAAGGACGCCAAAGATAAATGACCTAAACGACAGTGAACATCAAAAGGAGATGCGCCACTAGAACAAGCAACCGAACGAGGCACCCGATCATCAAGGAAGTAATGTCCTCCAAACTCATAACTCTTACCAATAATCTGTTTCATCTTGAGATCCTGTATCAAACAATGGTTATGAAAGAGTGTGATAGAACAGTTTAATTGTCAAGTAAGTTTATTGGGGGAAAGAAGATGAAAGGAAAGGTTAGGGACATTCAAGACAGAGGTTAAGTTGATAGATGAAGTAGGTTGAACAGTTCCAGATTAAGAACATAAGAATACGAACCATCAGTAGTAGTGATGGAAGAAAGGTTGGCATACGGCGTAAATGATGAGAAGAGATGATGATTACCTGTCATGTGATCAGTGGCGCCGAAACTGATGATCCACTTCGAGGAAGAAGTAGCAAGGTAAGAATCAACTCTACATGTAGCAAGAGCACTAGGAGCGGAGGCAGTAGTGCCACAAGCTTGAGACCCAGCCATTAGAAAAAGAAATCGAATCGCCGTAAGAACCAATCAACAGTTTAGAGTAACTGTGGTCACAGTAAGAACCAACAACAACGAAACAGCCGTAAAATACCAAATAGCAAGCGGGCAACAACTAAACGTCACGAACCAACAAACTAGAAGCAACCAGCATAAAAAAAACAAACCCAGAAAACACTAAACAGAAGAAATACACGAAGCGGGCAAACAGCAACGAACGCATACGGACGGGGATGAACAGTGTATTGTACAGACGATGAAGAGTGGATCATGCAGACTTGTACGTGCTATAAACAGTGACGCTTCACGAACCAGAGAACGCGAACGGCGACTGAATGAATAGTGACACGTACGGACAGCTGTGAACAGTGCTCCATACGGACGATGAACAGTGACAACGAGAAAGAACTAGCTGAACCTAGGATAGGCTCTAATACCATGTTAGATGATGCACCGTAAAATTCACATCTATTGAATTACCCTAAGAGGGATATATATATCAAGGAGGAGCCTTCTTATTAATGGTTCATTATTATAATTAAATATATACAATCATAATTCTAATTCTAATTCCTGATTGTAAATGATATCTTTCTTAATCTATATCTCAATCATATCTCAACATCTAGAACATAGATGGAAAATCCGAAACTCGTATCCTTGAAACTCTCCAGCAAATGACCATGGTGACTAATGTCAATTTCATATATAACAACTGTGAAGAGGATGATATTTTTCATATATTGATTTATAGTTTTATTGAACAACTCAGAGGTTGGTGGGATTAACACTTGACTAATAAACAAAAAACCCAAATTCTTTCAGCTGTCAAAATATCTCATGTTGGAACTCCTATCACCAACATTAGTCAAATGGTGCATGACTTTGTTAACTTTTTGTAGTTAACATCTTTGAGCACTTTATAGGAGATCCCTCACTTTGAGAGACAAATCTACAGATCTTTTGTCCAATCTTAAGTGCCAAACCTTAGCAGACTTAAGGTGGTATAAAGTAGGGGTGAGCAACGGGCGGGACGGGTTGGCCCGATGGTCAACCTGTGCCCTGCCCATTTAGAATTGAACGGGTTTGGGCACGGTGGTAGCCCATTTGGGCTCGCCTAAACAGGATACCCTAAAACCCGCTAGGTTCGGTAACTCCATTCCCGACAGACACACATGAAAGAGCTTGGTTCTGAGCTTTGCACTTTTGTCGCTGGGCGAGGAAGCGATAGAGCTTAGAGGTCAGGGAAGATCTGCTGGGTGTACAAATGGGATAAACAGTGTACAAATGTATACGATTCCAGAGGATGATTGATATGAACAAACTTGGATATTGCTTGTGCAGTCATTTAACAGGATTTAAAACATTCGGGGCGATCGCTCTGTTGATTGCGATGAAGACAATACAGCTGGAGCTTGGAGATTTGAAAACGCAAAAATTTCACGCGAGTCTGCTTCGTTGGTGGAAAATAGGGAGGAGGCATGCCGTAAGAGCCGAACTGTATTGGTGGGTTCCTGTGGGGGAGCTTGACGAGCATCCGTTAGCTTTGTTCTGACCCTACGCCGTGAGAGATGCCACGTCTGCTACTAACTTCTTCAAAGAGGCTTGAATCTGAGACAAAAAATTTGAGGTCGGAGATGTCCGTGGAATTCTGGTCCAGCTTCACCGTATGGACGTCCATGTGTTTTTCCATATCCTCATCTCATCGCTCTGGGTGTGTCTCGACCGTTGTCGGCAGTGAACGGTCGAAGAGTTTCTGAGGAAGATGACGACTCTGGCGGAGGAGTTGAAAGCGGAGTGGCTGAGAACGGATTTGGGAGACAGCCAGAGGGATAGTCGGAGACTGGAGAGGATCTCGAGGCCAGGGATTTGGGTTGGGAGATTTAGATTTTATGCAAAACAGCAAAAGGCAAAAAAATGGATGAGATGAGGAATCGAACCTACTAGTTGTGTGTTTTAAACTAACGCTTATTATTAGTATGAAAAATCAAATATCTATATAATATAATAAAATAAAAATATAATATTATTATAAATATATACGGGCGGGCACGGGCAGCCCGAGGGTGTGCCCGTAGCCCATCCCGTTTAATGCCTTAGCCCGCCCATCTCGGGCCATTTTCAGGCGGGCCCAAACGGGCACATCTCCGGACGGGCTCATCGGGTTATGGGTTTTTTTTGCTCAGCCTTAGTATAAAGATACTTTCTGCACTACTACAGAAAAGACTTTTTGCTACTGAAATTCGTGCCCTATTTTAGAAAAAGGAAGTAAAAAATGGAGGCGGTGGCAATTTTATAATTAAATGAACCTTTTGGCGCCCTAGTTAGGGAGAAGGGTGTAGAAGGGACTCTTTGGCGCCCTACCAAAAGAGTAGGGCACCAAAGGGTGAGACATTTGGCGCCCTACCATCCTAGTAGGGCGCCAAATGTTAAGGCCTTTGGCGCCCT
>JANTPZ010003188.1:19680-49229 GCA_025593235.1 Vachellia pachyceras
CTCGGGCCATTTTCAGGCGGGCCCAAACGGGCACATCTCCGGACGGGCTCATCGGGTTATGGGTTTTTTTTGCTCAGCCTTAGTATAAAGATACTTTCTGCACTACTACAGAAAAGACTTTTTGCTACTGAAATTTGCGCCCTATTTTAGAAAAAGGAAGTAAAAAATGGAGGCGGTGGCAATTTTGTAATTAAATGAACCTTTTGGCGCCCTAGTTAGGGAGAAGGGTGTAGAAGGGACCCTTTGGCGCCCTACCAAAAGAGTACTTTTTGGTCTCCCCTACGGCGCCTCTACACAAATAGGGCGCCGTAAGCCAAAACTTTTTACTACCCTCACATTTGCAGCCCCCTGAAATAGGGCGTCAATTGGGTTAAAAATAGGGCATAAAATGTACTTTTTGTAGTAGTGAAATAAGACGCAAAAGAATAACTAGTATATAATGGTTGGCAAAAAAAAAATAGTATACAACGGACAGAACAAAAATGCAAAATTACTAAATTGGGTTAATTATCGGTGCAAGTTTTCAGTAAGTGTAAAAATATTTTCTTATTACACATAAAAATGATAGGTCGAAAAAGGCAAAAGGATTCCGATGATTGATGTCTTGCGCATTAATAGCCTGCTTCGTCAGTCTTCCTTTTTGCACTTTTAAATAGTTCATCCAAATGTTGAAAATTAGGTGAATCATTGGATAAAATTGAGGAAATCACGGGTAAAAAAATAATATCATTAAATTCTTAAAAATCATAAAATTGAGTAAAAAAAATTCCTGAAAATAGAAAAATTTTATTTCAAATATTTTCAATAACTTATTTATGAATTGCTTACTAAGAGTAGTGAATATCTCATCAAAAGTAGGAAATAAATTTAATTTGAAATTTTGCAATTTCAAGATTCTTCTTTCGTCATCCTTATTAATAATTTCTAAAAACAACAATATGGGTGGCAAAAATCAATTGATAAATGCTTCTCATTTATCGTTTTACTTTTTGAAAAATATTTTCTCAAAACCTCTTGAGTGCTTCTCATTGAGAATAAAAAAGTGGTGGAAGAAATCTTGTGATTGTGAAATGTTGATGAACATAAAGTGATGGATGTTAAATGGTGCAGCTGAGAAAGAAGAATGGGAGTGTGGAAATTCCGGAGGCGATGAAGATGGGAGATGCGGAGGAGGTAACGGCGGAGGCAGGGATAAGGACGGAGAGAAGGGCCATAAGCTTCTATTCAACCATTCAGGCATACGACGGTCACTGGCCTGCTGAATCTGCTGGTCCCCTCTTCTTCCTTCAACCCTTGGTACTAACTCTCCTCTCTCCTTCTATTACCCAAATTTCACGTACCAGGCTCCCATGTGTATTGTCAATTGTGTTGCCTTCTTCATTATTTTTCATTTTTTAGAAAATACAAATAAATTACGTAGATAAAAAGTAAATTAAAGATACTAAATATATAAAAATACAACCTATTTTTTCATATTTTTATTGTAAGTTCTTTAAGCTATAATATTCATAAATATAGAAATGCTAATGCATGAAAAAAATCGTACAGGTGATGGTATAACAGGATCTCTTAATGCAGTATTAGGGTCAGACCATCAGAAGGAGACCATACGCTACTTGTATAATCATCAGGTAGGTAATAATAACTAATAATAATGGTGGCCCAAAGGCTCCTTGTGCTTTCACTAATGGCTCGTTTAGTACGCTCAAACTGATTTTGGTGGAAATGGAGATGGAGATGGAAATGGAAATGGAAATGAAGATAGAAATAAGAATGGAAATGGATATAAATATAGAAAAAAATGAGGGACCAAAAAATCAATTCTATGGATTACATCATGGAATTCATTTCTACCCATTTTGAATTCTATTTCCATTTCCATTTCCAATTCTACCCCCAATTCCACTATATCAAACATAGGAAATGAATTTCATTTCCAATTCCACCTCTCAATTCCACCATATCAAACATGGTATAAGATGAGTGAGTGAATGGAGAACGAAGATGGAGTATGGGGATTTCACATAGAGGGGCACAGTGCCATGTTTGGGACAGCACTGAGCTACATAGCACTGAGAATTCTGGGACAGGCTCTTGAAGATAGTGAAGACAGAGCCATGGCCTGAGGCAGACAATGGATCCTTGACCATTGTGGCTTAGTCGCTATTCCTTCTTGGGAAAAGTTCTGGGTTACGGTATCCTTCTCCATTCCCTCTTAACTTACTACTTATTATCTAAAAACATGAGGAAATTGTACATCTTAAGTGTTTTATGCTAATATCTTAAAGATAAGATGAATCTAGTCTTCTAAAGCATTTTTCAAATAGCATTCCATATCCTAAACTAATTTGTGATTTGTTTAGCCCTTTAAAGTATTTTTAGTAGCAGATAGTATCATAAAGTATTCTTTATTAGTAATGAGTACACTAAACTTTCGATGTTAAGTGATATTAGAAAAACATTTTAAGGGTTGGGTGCACAAAAAATTGCTGAAAAAATATTTCTCGGTGTTGGATATAACTCGATACATTTTAAAAGTAACCCCTCATGATTAAAACCCCTAAACCTTAAAGAGTATGTATATGTAGTACAGGTATTTGGAGTATATGAATGGTCAGGATGCAACCCTCTTCCACCGGAGTTTTAGCTTCTTCTTAATAGCATTCCGTTTCATCCAAGTCTATGCACTGATTCCTGGCTTTTCGCCTTGAAATCATTCCGTTTCGACCCATTTTTCCTAATGGTTTGCAGGCAAAATGTTGTGCTATTGTCGCCTGGTTTACATGCCTATGTCATATTTATTTTGCAAGAGGTTTGTGGGTCCTATCACCAGCTTAGTCAAATCATTAAGATAAGAATTGTACAACCAACCTTATGATCAAATCAACTGGAATAAAGCCCGAAACAATGTCGCCAAGGTTATATTAATCTTTACACTAATATGCATGTAGACATATTTTCCCATTGAAGTTGCTAAGCCATTGTTAAAGCGAAAATGAAGGGAATTGATCAAAAGTCAAAACCGATGTTTCAGGAGGATCTGTTCTATCCGCACCCACTAATTCAAGATATGTTATGGGGATTCCTTCATCACGTAGCAGAATCTATTTTGACACGCTGGCCTTTTTCCAAGTTGAGGGAGAAGGCAATTGAAACTGCAATCAATCATGTACGTTCGCTATGAGGATGAGAGCAGCAAATACCTTTGCATTGGCAGTGTAGAAAAGGTATGCATCTTTATTGTATATATACACATAACTAGATGGGGGCACACCTGTAAAGGTTGAGATAGAATTTTTATTGCACACAAATCATGTCAAGAATCAAGAAGTAAAATAATGTTGCTCAGCCTAGAAAAGTGGTGGAATTGATACTTGTTTGGCTATAGTAGCAGTTTTACCAGATTATGTATATCGATTAGCTTGCTTAGGAATTCACCAATGTCGTTTAGTTGATATATGAACAGGCTGTAATATCACTACTGAATGGACATGAAAGGTTATTATGTTTGATAGCTCGTTGGGCTGAAGCCCCAATTCAGAGACATATACAGACTTCATCTGGCCAGAATCCCTGATTACTTTTGGCTTGCTGGGGACGGATTGAAAATCCAGGTAAATATTATAACTTGCTCATGTGCATTTTGTGTTAAACAGTACAAATTAAAACCTTAAAGCTCTACATAAAAGTCATCAATAAATTTATTCCAATCTCTAATAAGTAATAACATCAATGTACTGATAATTTTATTTACATTCAGAGTTTTGGGAGTCAAACGTGGTATGCAGCGTATGCCATACAAGCAATAATCCTTTCTTGTGATCTGAGTGAAGAATATGGACCTACACTTTGTAAAGCACATGACTTTGTGAAGGCTTCACAGGTTACAGCTTGTTACTTGATCCATGGCAATTAACCCTCTATTTTCAAATGAATCTAAAAACTTGAATATATTTGAAGGTGCGAGACAATCCTTCAGGTGACTTCAAAGGCATATTCAGGCACGCTACTTTTTTATTTTGATCCCATGACTCTGCTTTGAAATCTTAATTTTAAATATGAGTAAAACATTCTTAAATATTGAAATGGTAAGTTTATTTTTGCGTATAATTACATTATATATATATATATCAATTTATAAGTTAAAGAAATTATTTAATTTTAACATAAAAATATTAATATATTAGTTAATTAAATTTTTAATATTCTAAATAAAGTTATTAACTTTTGCATATGTACACGTGTAAGAGTTTGTAATATTATAATACATGCCTGCGAGTTCAGCATGCTCTTAAAACAGTTACGTTAATCATTTCTCCACTATGAGGATCGGATGCTTCAACGCATTTACGTTGATCTGTCCTCAGATATAAAGTATGTATATATACACTCGTTTTGCCCACCAAACACATGGAATTTCAAACATAAGAAAGCGTACGAGGAAACGTTCGGCTAATGAATAATTATTAGATATTTTGTTCGTTAAGGTTTTTTCTTTGAGATTAATAAGGTGTAAAAATACCGATAAATTTTTTACCAAAAAGAACATGCAGTATGATATAACATTTAGAATTGCAAAAATACTTATGAACATTCAAATGTAAGTAAAAATGTCATCTCAATGAAATATAACTAAATCATGTTACTTTCTTATGATGGGGAATACACTATTTTTTTTTTATATACATGTGATGCTAACCAATATTTAATGGTCACAATATTTTGCTTCTATTTTAAATATTCATGAATTTTTTCCAACTTATGAAAATTATATAATGATAGAAGTGTTGTTATAGTGAAAACTCATCAGTGTTTTTATATCTAAAATTTTTTATTATTTAAAGAAAAATATAATCTTACACTATTTTAATATTAAACCCCATCTAAAACATAAGAGTTAGAGAAGGAATTTATTTTAACTTGAAATATAATACTTCAATCTATTTTACTTTTCAAATTTATAAAATTTTCCATTGTATTCCTATATTAATTACATATATGAAGGAAGTTTTTGTCAAGAGAGTTTCAATACACATAATTAATTTTGGTATTCCAAGGAAATGAAATGCACATTCATTACAAATAAATAATTTAATTAATTTTATTGTCATCTATGAATTAATTATCTATTTATTTTTAATAAATGATTAATTATAATGCTTGTTTCGTGATGTAACATATATTATATATATGTGGAGAACTTTATATCTGCCTTCCATTATTATATTGCCTAAATAATATATATATATATATATATATATATGCGCGTGTGTGTATGTGTGTCAATTTAAACATGAGTAATTTTCATTTAAACTTGGTGAGAAAGAAATTTAGCTTAGCATATTTATTTTCCGATTGAAAGAGTGAGTTTTCAAATTAAAAACCTAGAATTAGTTGTTGTTGTTTAAGTATAAGGTTTTAGTTCGGGTTCATATAAATGTAGAAACCCTTTTAAAAAAAGATACATCGAAGTGATATTGCGTGTGTTTGGTAACTCCGCTTGGAGTGACTTTTACGTAAGTCAAGATGAAATTCTTCTCACATACTTATCTCGAATTGTGTGAAATCATTTTTTCAAAGTTTTTCAAACGGGCAAATTGACAACGCTCAGAATTTAATTGAGTTAAATAGCCATGTCAAAAACCTCCTTGACGTCCAGTCTGATAACTTCATCACATCCCACGTAATCTCAAAATTGACAAAAAAAATGATGGTTGTTTCCAAAATATTTTAGTAGTAATAATTTTATGAAACATAAATAGAGTAGACTACTGAATGGCTTTTCTAATTTGTATCTATAAATAAATTGAACTCCCCTTGCGTATGTTCACTAATAAAGTGATAGCTTGATCTTATCTTTACATCTTGATGGAATTCTAAAGAAGAACCTCTTGATCATATATTCATATATATCCATCTTCACATCACTCTTCCCAACATTTTTTGGATCTAATTACAAGTTAGTTCATATTGCATGCACATGGTAACGGATTAGCTGTGTGTCAGCAACATTGAGCATAATACTTCATATAAAATAAAATTTTATTTATTGAAGTGCCACGCATTAAACATTATTTATCAATATGCTACAGATTAGAACTCAGTCGAACAAAAGCCGAGTTTCAAAAACTCTCTCAAGGTACAGAGCTGGGTCTATACATCACACCGAGTGCTGTATAAATTAAAGAAGTATGCGCAGGGTTGGTAAAACAAGTCGGTTGCACAATAATCTGGCAGTATTGGTACCATTTTTTCCAACGGGTTAGATTATAAAATAGGTACCAAGAACCACACGATGAAGGCCAACCAAAAGCACCACAAACATGATCCAAACCAGAAACCAGGGAACAAGAAGGAGGTTGACAAAGAAGCAAGGTGCTCTCTATCAAGCCCTTAGTTGCAAGAGAAATGCAATTTTAGTTGAAAAATATTTTAAGATGCTTGATGCACTAAATGTTATTTTTAGTATAATGAGTGTTAATGAAAAAGTAGCTCACTATGATAGGTTCTTTATGCATGTCCAAAATCCACACCGCATAAAATGATGTTATACCATTTTCTCTCTTTAATAGATGTTATGCCAACTTTTTATCATAGGTATTCATTAACAATCATTTTTTTTGTATGATGACACGTTAATCTCAAAATTCTCGTTTAACTTTCATTTTATCTAATTAAATACTTTTTGATCATAAATAAAAAAGCAGCCAATCAAAATTTGACCTCTTGGGCCCAAGAGCTACATCACATAGCTCATGAACAATCAACATATAGCAATACATACAAAATTCATAATTATGAGATCGAGTATTAATTGCGAAATACCGAAGTGAGTTACAAACTAAGCGATGTTACAACACCACCCTCATCTTCTCGCGCACTGCAAATAAGTCAATCAAAAGGAAAGCAAACGGAAAATGAAACAAGACTTCGCCCTCACCATACAACATTTAATGAGATAGACATTTGCTCCGTTTCAAGTCTTTAAACTCCATTATTTTCATTTATCAATATATTTGGTTGAACAGTGGAATGGCAATTTCAATATTTTCATAAACAATATAGTTGATGGGTAGCATGTTTGCTTCACTAATATTTAAATCATCGTTGAGATATATGCTCATATTTAGTATTTGAAAAAATCTCAAACCAAATCAATCAACGTAACCATGAAAAGTCCTCCGCCAAGCACTATCATAAGGAAAAAGCACGATCTCAATCATCAACATCATCATCATGGTCAATATAAATATAAGAAGTATTCCACCAAGCACTGTTCATAAGGAAAAAGCACGATCTCCAAAACAAACAATTTCAAAAAGCCTCCCGCCACAAATTTTGAACAGTTTTCACTTTACAAAAAGGCTCATTCTTTCAAAACATGCCCCCTCTCTCACATTTCCTGCCGATACTGCTTTTATCAGAGACCCCTTTACTTTCTAAGGCAAATTGCCATCTTTGAGATTAAAAATGGGAAATTGACAAAGAGGTCATAAGGAAGCAAAAAACTATTAAAAGGTCCCAAACAATCTGACAATTATTCTAAGGTCCCATGGGATCTTTTTGTAATATATTGGAGTTGTATAAAGCCTTAAATGCCCCCACAAGTTGCCAAAGCTATCAATGTAAGGTTCTATTTCAGATTTGTCATTTGGCCTATAATCCATTTCCATTTTTTTCAATGACTACATTCGCGATTCCGCACCATCTCTTCATAAATAATTGAAGCTTCGACTTTATGGTTTCTTTTGATTTCTCCTTTTTATGAAAAATCTCAGAGCTCTCGCTCCTCAGCTCCCAAATTTCGTTTGCTGGAGCTCTTTGATCCCATCCTTGTTTATTGATGGCGTCTCAAGCAAGCCTCCTTCTTCAAAAGCAACTCAAAGGAAAGGGGTCACTTAAAAGTCCTCTCTTTGATATTGTATTGATTTGTCGCAAAGGATTTTTGCGTGCATTTTCCACAATTTTGTGATTGGCTTTTCCTTCCCTTGATCGTAGATCTTTGCAAGAACCCGGTTGATAGGTTTTACGTCAGGCTGAAAATTAATAGAAAACAGAAGAAAAGTGGGCAACATTGAAGCTCTTACTAATCCATCAAGTGATCCTTGAATTTGACTTGGAAGAAAAAATAATGAAGATTGATATTGGGAGACATTAAAAATGGAAAATAGATTATATTGCATATGGTGCAACTCCTTGGGTTAGATTCTGGCTTCCAGAAAATCCCTTAGTTATATACTTTGGTTTTTTATGGTTGTTAATGAGATTCTGGCATATAATGCAATTCTTAGGTTCCTATTTTGACACTCATCGACTTTATCAACTGTGTTGCAAATTATTGAGATTTGTCCAGTGGTTGATCTAAATTCTTTATTGTGAAAGCTACTTTTGTCTTAGATTAATTACAAGGTATTTTAATTACGATATGAAGTTTCCATAGTCGTAACAGTTCTGCTCATTAATATTTGCATTACTAATATACTATTATTTCCATGTTATTGCACTGCTTGAGATTTACTGACAACTGTTTATTTTATTTGTTTATCATCTGAATTTCTCATAGTGAGGGAGGATTTTTCAATGCGATTATGAGTTTTCCATCCAATTATCCAAATAGTCCACCGACAGTGTAATTCACTTGAAAAATCTAGCATCCCAATGGTTATTTCTCCCAACTTGTGATGTTGCTCTATTGAGTGTCACAAGAAACTTAGGCTCTTCCTATGTGCAATATATTTTGCATATCAATTCTTCATCCTCCAGGTGATGATCCAAATGATTATGAGCTTGCAAATGAGCGTTGGATGCCTGTTCATACAGTACGTCAAAATATGCAACCATTGTCTTTTTTCCTCCTTCAATACGATAACTTCATCCTTCATTCTTACGTTTGATACCTTAACGCTAATCTGGAGACTAGAGTGTTAAAATTTTCAAGGCTTGTTTTCCGTTAATAACCTTACCTGGAAGTCTTTGGTGAACGGGAAGCCACTGCTTGCCCACAACATCTGAATTTTGTGTTAATTATGATATGACTTGTAACTTTGTAAGGCTATTGATGACCTATGCACAAGTAAATACGATATATGCTGCTTTGCAGGTAGAGAGCATATATAGTATTGAGTATCATATCGATGCTTTCTAGTCCTAATGACGAGTCTCATGCAAATGTCAATACTCGAGGGGTTTAACAAGAGAAAGAGAGTAACATGGCTGATTTTGTGTACACAGTTGTTTCTAAACATTTTTCTTTGAACAAAGTTGAACCAAGAGTGGTTTTTGGTGAACAAATAGAAGCCTGTTTGGATGAGAAAACCTAAAGTGATTCGGTCAATGTCCATAATCTTTGATGTGGCTGGTTTTGTAATATCATTTAATTGTTCTTTTACCATTTTTAATTGTACACATTTAGTTGTTCCTTTTAGTTGTAAATTCATTGCTATTTATATGTAAAGTGTAAAACTTGTTTTATTAGTTGTAATATCATTAACAACCCCAGCAACCGTTATTAACTACCCACCAGGCATTATTTACAGCATAAACAGCTGTCATTAACAACCCCAACAGCCTTAATTAACAACCATAGCAGTAGCAGCCATCATTAACAACTATAGTAGTCATCATTAACAATTCCAGCAGCTGTCATTAACAATCATAGTAGTCGTTATTAACAACCCTAACAAATGTCATTAACAGCCCACTAGGTGTCATTTACAACCTAAGCAGTTGGTATTAACAACCCTACCAAGCATCATTTACAAATCTAGCACCTAGTATTAACAACCCTAACAGACATCATTAATAACCCCAGCAGTCATTGACACTACACCAGCCTTCATTGACAATAACACCATCTATAATTAACAACCCCAGCACTTGGTGACAAAACAATTAAAACCATGTTATATAATATCATGTTATATCTATATGTATAACTTTCATTTACCATTTATATATATGTACATATTACAAGAGCATTCCCAAAAAAAAAATTATACATTTACATTCAATGTACATAAAACACAGGATGCCCAAAATACACAAAATATATAAATTTGCATTATATGTACTTCATGCTCTCAATTCATCAATTTGGGATGGGATTCTTGCCACCGTAAATATGTTCCTTGATTATTCACTAGCCACCATAAATATGTGACTCCTTCAGGTTTCCCTGTACTGAAGAGCTTAGAATAAGCATCCACAATATAACAAAAAAGTGACTCACTTGACCCTGGTTTCTCGACCTCTCTCACAATGTGAGTCATGCCAGCCTTGTACCCAAAAAGGCAGTAAGTCTGGGTGGTTTGGGTGGTTTGCTTGTGTCATCCTTGGGGAACGCCTTCACTGAAACAACAAAATAAACAAACAAAAATCAAAATTTCAATAAAGAAAACATCCCACTTGACTGATCGGATGCTCAGAACGTAATCGAATTTCATGATATTTGTGATATCCTAATTTTTTTCTATTAAGAATTTATTAGATTTATAATAAAAAAATTGGGCGATATTGTAATCTCCTGAAAACTTGGGGCCAATTCTGTAATTTTTTAAAGTGTGGGCCCCGCCTACATTATCTGTAAAAAAAAGAGTGACGGTGGAGGGGTATTATATATACCCCCGACCCCCCCCCCCAACCCCAATTCACAACAAACAACACACAACACAATATATATTCCACACACACGCACAGCACATAGAGAGCAGAGGAGGTGAGAGAAAAAGTGTTTTGAAAGGATTTTCAAGTTATAAAGTTCTACTTTTGAGATAATTTAAGGTAAGCAAAATGATTTCTTTTTAATATAGTTTATTCGTAAAAGTTATTCTAAATATTTTTCTCTATCTAACAAAAGTAATATCATGTTGATTAAAAAATACTTTGGTATTTGAATATTTATATAGTTGGAGTTTTATTTATAGAAGATTATATCATAATAGATATATTTTTATAATCCTTTTTCTATATGGTTAGATTTATTTATTTAATATCTAAGGTATTTTAGAAATTTATTTTGTATAAAGTTTTTAATATATAGAGTATTTTGAGTTAACAAAAGTTGAATTAGATATTTTATTTAAGATTATTAAAGAATTCATGAAGGATTGATTATTTTAATTAAGGTTTATAGAAGTAATGGTGAATTTCTAATGATTTAGTTTTGTTATAAAAAATTGAAAATAGAATATGGAATTTTAGTACAATTATAATTTTCTAATATTTAGATATTTAAAGGAAATTAAGATATTTGAAGGAATTTGTAAATATTTGGGGGGGTTTATTAAATCAAAATACATGATAAAGTATTAAAGAAATAAACTAATATGTGATAATACGTAATTGTGTAGACAAGTGATTGTTATTGTCACATTATTTCCTTGCTGGATAAGAGGTAACCGCTTTCTACTTAATATGCATGTTTGAGACATGTTTGGTGAGTGATTTTGAATTGATTGTAATAAAAATATTATTATTTGATAAACTTTGTATTGATAATATTGAAAAATGTGTTGTGATGTTTAGGTCAAAGATTGGATGTGTTGTAATGGCAATATTTGCAAATACTTTTGATAAATGTTCTCTTGACTTAATTGAAAACCCTTGAACATGAAACTATTGATTGAAATATGTTAGTGAATGCATATTGATGATAAATTGTGTATATGCTTTACTTAAAGATTATAAAACGATAATTGTAATATTGGGAGAGGAGGATGTGGTTATTGATGAGAGGCTATTCGGGGAGTATAAGGGGGTGAACATTCAGCATGCCAAAGAGGAAATAAGATTGGAGGACTTCCGAGTATGATTACTGAAAGATCGTATGCCCATCATCGGGGGACTTCTGAGTCTGATTACTGGAAGATCCTGTGCCATTGTGATGAAGGCTTATGACACCCCTACGATGTGAAGAGGGAACACATGGTTTAGTCTTGTGCTCTTTGGTACTTGCTAGTCCACATCACTTACCGGTGAGCTCATCGAATTGTACTACCTATTACATGGGACAGTACTAGCTCATGGTTCAGTCAGAGGAAATAAGGCTGGAAAGGAATAAGGAAAACAAAACGAAAGATAATAAATCATTGTGAAATGATTTCCTGTATGATTTCGTGATGATGTTGTGATAACACAAGCTTGAAATCCATGTGATTATGATTTGATAACTGTGGAAAAGTGATAATGTAAATATTGATCCGATTGATCATGGTGATCGTGGAAATAACGAATTTATATGGAGATACGTATATTCTATGGAAGGTGAATAGAAATGTTTATGAGTTATTTGAAAAGTTTGGTAGTACTTGTGAATTTGTTCTCATGTGTAATTAATTCTCTATCTCTTATCGACACTCACTCGTATGCCTTTTAAGTAGGAATGTTGGTTACTGGGAGTTTTATCTCATTCTATCAAATTAACATCTTTTCAGGTGATAGTTATCGTGCTCAATCGTCGGGGAGAGTTATGAGACAACAGATTTCTGTGTTGACTGCTGTATATTGCCTCTTTTATTTATGTGTTGACTGCTGTATATTGCCATCTATAGGGCTCCTTTTGCAAATTATGCCTTACGGCGTATGTTGAAAACTTTAAAACATAATGAATCAGAGTTGCGCAGTGGAAGCGAGAATTCTATACTCCTGATAGATTGGAGTAAGTTACTAAATATGAATTATATTCTGATTAATAATTTGAAATAGTTAAATTTTTTCGTATTAAAGGTGAGAGTCTTACAATATTACTGTTACTAAGTAAGCATGATCGTAAGAAACTAAAGGAGAACAACATTATAAGGCTCTTACAGGATATAGAACAATAAACTGTTACCTTTTCCCTGGTGATGAGCAGCACGCTTCCTGGGAAGAAATCCCAGAGAACCATGCTTGGGGTGTTCGAACTTCCTGTGCGACATCCTTCTCCCCTCCTAGATTGTAGATTAACCATTAATCCAAGTGAGAAAATCAAATCATAAAAGTTAGACCATACTTGAGTATAACTAATCTAGGTCTCGCAATCACATTAACAACGAGAAATACGGTAAATTAAAAAAAGATACATAATAAACACACTAAGAGCTGAAAATGTGAAAGAGAAGAATAATTAAAAATGACATCAAAGAAAGATAAGAATTAAAATCCTCATCATAATGGATAATGTGAGCAGTTTCAACGCATGATTAGGAAATTAATGATTAGCAAAAGTTAATATCACCGCCACTTTATGACATATATAGAAACTAGAAAAATCCCAAATCAAACTTCAATATACCTTATCTCTTCTCCTCCTTTTACAGTAAGACATAAAGCCTTCAATGATAAATTAGGAAAAGTGATCTCTTTCACACTCCTGATACAGAACCAGAAATAACAGAATTCAACAAAGCTGCCATCAATATGGGTTCGAAACATGGATAAGCTAATTCAACAGGTTAAATATGGTCCGGTGCAAAAATTGAAAGGAGTTCAGCGGGAATGAGAAAATCTGCATCTCTCCATAAAAATTTGAAGAAAAAAATAAGCAATCTAAAGCTCTGTCTTGCCTTCTACAACCCAAAAAAATTATAAGCTCCCGTCCTCTCTTGTGCATTCGATGTTCTCGAAATCTAAGCGTAAAGAACTACTCGTAAACATTAATTGAGGAAAGAAAGAAGCAATAAGGGGAGAGTGAAGCAGGAAGAAAGAAGGACATGAGGTGGCTTCAGCGGTGTGAACCAAAGCGAACAAACTGTGCTAAACCCTGATATGCGCTGTTTCAAATGGCTGAAGGGCATTTTAGACTTTGCCCACAATTAATCACAAAAAGGTCTCATGGGACCTAAGAATAATTGTCAGAATGTTTGGGACCTTTTAGTGGTTAATTGGCTTCTTTGGGACCTCTTTGTCAATTTCCCATTAAAAATGATGAGCAAGTTCCCCTTTGAGGTTCCCAAATCATCTCGTTTCGTCCTCCCTTTGGTCAACCATCTCCAATGATTTTGTTTTTTCATTTAGTTACTCTGGATGGCTTTTTGTTGTAGTAAACTGCAAAATAGTGTGCTAGCCAATACTTTACCATATTTCATTCTGTGAAAACGTTTTTGTTGTGGTTCAAAGCATGGTAGTATTTTGATGCAGCAAATTGCCGTTATTGGGAGATTAAAATGTTTCATTGAGTTGTAGTTTCTCTTCTCCTCTACTTTGTACCCATTTTTGCGTTCACTTTCATTGAGGAGATGATTAGACCATTAGAAACTGTGTTAGGTGTTATTTGTAAGATTCTTCTTCTCGATATGATGCAATATTTGGTGCATTCTCTGACTTCTTAAACTCTCTCATGTCATTGTTCAAGTATGAATGTGTTGTGCTGAACGGAGATGGTAATGGGGAAACGGGATAATTGTCTTCATGATGATGCTGTGGGTTTATTTCCCTCCTTTTTTTTCTCTTGCCCATTATTTAGCATGTTACTAATACTTCAGCTCTTACACAGGGGGAATTATTTCTTATTCACTCCTTTGTAGAAATGCAAAATTGTCTACTAACGAATCATCAAGCATCCAATGGGAGGAGCTGCCTACATATCAAAAGTCTGCTTGCACAATAAGAAATATACCATCCTCACCTTTTACAAGATGTATTGAAAATAGCCATGCCTGATGTTAAAAATGGTTTGCATGTGTTATCAGATAGTGAAAACATATGAAGATACATTGTTGTCATGTTATAGGGCTTCATTAAATGCCTTTTATTCTAATATATTTATTTAATATGGGACATGTGACTTGTTTCCTTAATTGAAGTTAAAATAAAATAACTTTAGATTTATATGTTAGACATGATTAGTTTTGATGATGAAATATAATAGAGCAAAAAGTTTTCATAATACATATTGATTTGACAAAGGTTTTTACAATGATTTGGGCATTCTTTTTAATTAGAGGATGATGTGGTTAAATGACTCAATTTGTATATTAAAATGTTTTAAAAAGATGTTATATCATTATACATTGAGTTACTGGTCATCTAAACTTCTTTTAGATGCTCAAAACCATTTCTTAAAAATAAAAATTGAGTTTGATGAGTTTCTGGAGCTTCCTGAAGCTAAACGTGAAGTAAAGTGTCAAAACTCGAGTTCTGGGTCATCAAAAACTCGAGTTTCAACTTCTTAGCTTCAAAACTCGAGTTCTGGACCATCAAAACTCGAGTTTCAACTTCTAAATGTCAAAACTCGAGTTCTGGGTCATCTAAAACTCGAGTTTCAGCTTCTTAGTTTCAAAACTAGAGTTCTGGTTCATCAAAACTCGAGTTTTCAGCTTCCTGGACTCAAAACTCGAATTTTGAAGTCATCAGAACTCGAGTTTAGCCTCTCTGTTTTCTATTATCTCGACATATGTCTGGTATTTTTCTCATATCTCCTAAACTACAACTCCGATTGATGTGAAACTAATTTCATATGAAACTAGACTCAAAATTCGGTTCATAGACACCAAAACCAGTAACAAATCAGTGACCTTTGCTTATTGTATCAGTGACCAGTATCAAATTCGGTTCATATAATTTTTGAAAGTTGGAGGTCGAATTGAACGATTTATCAAGGACCTTTGCTTATTATATCTGTCATAACTTTCTTTATATAACATATTTGGAACTGATTCTTATTTCATGTGAAAGTAGACATGCAGGGCTTTCCATTGATATATTATTTGCAAGATTTGAAGTTGAATTGAGAGAGCTATGGGCGTTACAAGTTGAGTCATGTGCTGAAAGCTAAACCATGATCTGTGTAAGCTGAAGTCATGAAGTAAAACTCGAGTTATGCATTTACCACAACTTGAATTTCGTGATATGAATTGAATCTTCTCAAATATTTCAGTAAAACTCGATTCACAAGCTTGGGAAAACTCAAGTTGTATTTCATGGTTCATAAAACTCGAGTTCCACATTTCCAAAACTCGAGTCTGGGCTTCTGACTTCATCTCTAAAAATTACTTTTATAAAACTCGAGTTCCATGTTTTTCAAAACTCAACTTTCACAACTATTTTAGACATCATGATATATAACTCGAGTTCCAAGTTTTTCAGAACTCGAGTTCCATAACCGTTCCGCAAAACTTGAATTGAAAACTGGAAGTTTTGACTTAGAGTTTTAGAGAACTCGAGTCCTGATGTTTTCCAAACTCGAGTTCCATGCCTTCCAATATTTCATCAGTTCAAAAACTTGATTCTCAAACTCGAGTCCTCACTGAAAGTTTTCCAAAACTCGAGTTCCTGATTTTCCAAACTCGAGTCTCGAGGACCTTTTCAACTGAACAGTTTTTCACTCGAGTCTTTATTTTTCAGAACTGGAAGTTTTACTACATGACTTTCAAACTCAATGTTATAGAACTCGAGTTGTGAGATGTTGAAAATTCGAGTTGCATTTTTCTCTGACACAGCTTCTGATATAGCTACGTCTAACGTCTACTAGAGCTTTCCGTTTTCATGCCTGCATATTTTGAATTTCACCCGCTCTCATAAATGCATTTTAGTTTACCTATTAAACAGGTATGGGCTTAACAAAGAATGTCTCTGGCACTTAGCATTAACGGTCATCAGTGCAGTCTTCGCCGTCGACAAATGAGATGTGCATTAATGGCAGAATGACGAAAGCGAAAGCTTTGAGTAATGGATACATGTCTTCCTCTCCAACGGACATATTCTGATAACATCTGTAAATAAGAGGAAGCAACCAATTGAAGAAAATGAGAGAGAAGACGAAGAAGACAAAGTAGATGAATACAAAACAGAGCATAGCATCAGGACTCTGATACTTTCTTCTCTGAGAGATTCAATGTTTATTTATCAACTCTTTGAGAGAGTAGTTTATTGATTCATCCAAACTCAATGTATTTCCATGAGAAACTCAAGATTGGGATCTTGAGATTTTTGATCTGGGTTTGAGTTGAGAAAACAAAGCATGTGAGTCTCTGTTATAGTGAAGTCTGTAAGAGAGTGTGATTCTCGGTGTAACCTTACATGTGGTAAGGGGAAGTGATTGTAAAGGTTTCTCAAGTACCTACGGTGCAAACTTGAGTGGATTCATAAATGCCTGAAAACATTTATGGGGTTTTTTCAAATACCCACTGTGACAAACTTGAATGGAATTCACAAGTACCTGTGTTGACATTGTGATTGTAATGGTTTTCCAAGTACCTGGTTAAACTTAGATGGTATAGTGGATTGAAAATCTCAGAGGTACTCTAGGGAATGGATGGAGGTCAGAGAGGGCCAAACCAGGATAAATTGTCGTGTGCTTTTCTGTCTTTTATCTTCATTAACATGTATTATTTTTCACGAATGTAATTTGTTTTCAATCTCCAGTTTTTTATTAACTCGTGATTTGAATTTTGTGATCAACTGAGTTTCAAAAAGAAAAATTTTTAAGACACCCAATTCACCTCCCTCTTGGGTGACAACCATTATAACATTATATGCCTCCCTAGCATCATGTAGTGGATGACACTGTTTTTAATTGTGAATTATTTACAAACTTATCTTCATGTAAATATTTAGAAACATGCAGCCTTTAAATAAACTTGCTACTGAGGATGATAGTAATGTTGGACATGCATTGTATCATGGGGACAATGTAATGATAAAAGTTGTGTAATATATTTTACTAATATGTAATAGTTCATTTATTGATTTTATCAAATATATGAATTTTGAATCAAATGGATATGTTAAATAATTCCACACAATACACGGACGATTAATATCTAGTTACTTCCAGTAGGAAGATACATGCTCTTAGCAAAAAAACAACTACACCTAGACTTAATTCTCTTTATTTTCCAAATCTAAATTTTTTTCAAAAGTATCCTTATTAATTTCATGTATAAAAGGATTTTCATTGATGATTGTTTAAATGTATATAATTAAAGATGATATTTTAAGGAAATCAACTCATTTTTTTGTGTATTTCTCCACCAGGTCTTCTCTCACTTTACGAGCCTACTCCAATGCTGATTGGGTAGATGATCATGTAGAATATCAGTCTACTACTGGATTTTTTGTATTTCTTGGTGACTCTCTTATCTTTCAAAGGAGTAAGAAACATGCCCTAGTCTCTCAATCTAGTGCTAGTCAGAATATCGTGCATTATCATATACTATTGCTGAGGTTCTCTGGCTATATTGGCTGCTTGATGATTTAATTTAGGTGCTTCACAAACATCCTCCACTGACATATATTGTGAGATAGTCAAGCAGCTGTGTCAAGATTGCTCACAATGATGTATTCCATGAGCCAACAAAACACATCGAACTTGACTGTCATTTCAACAAGCAACATATTTTTTGAGGCACCATAAGACTTATCCCAATTCAAACGAAGCACCAACCGACTGATTTATTTACTAAATCTTTTAATCATGGTTGCTTCCAATTTCTAATAGACAAACTCAAGTTGCTTTCTGTAAAGTCATCTTGAGTTTGAGAGGGAGTGTTGATATATTTTGATATTGTTGATATAATTTGTATTTATTATTATTCATTAGAATTTATTAGGCAGTTATATTTTTCCTTTATATTTTGATGTACTTAGTTGATTCCAACACATAATACAATATTTTGACAATAACTCTCTCTCTCTCTCTCTTGTTGCTTTCAAATGAATTCCTTAATATTAGAGAATGAGGCACAAATGACTTGCATAAATAGAAATAGAATAGTATAAGATAGAGTTTATGCTGCATTATATATATATAGAACTGGAGTTGTTGCATGCATTTCTCCACCAGGCAGTCCATGATTCCGACGTAACGCTGCAGAGCCTGCGGCTTCAAGAATTGAGGAAGCATGTTCCTCATCTTCTTCCGTTCATCGTTGGAGTTCGTCTGAAGCGACGTCGGAAACAACTTGTTCACCGACTCCGGCCACCACGCCGTCACGAGCTTGTTCTCGTTGGAGAACAAAAACTTGTTGCATGCGGGCCCGCAGAACATCGCGGCCGGCTCGCCGAGGATGTAAGTCTTGAAGATATGGGACGAGAACCTGTGCATGCGGTCGAAGACGAACTTCTCGGGATGGCCCTTCCATCCAGTCGACAGAAACTCGAGGCTCTCCGATGACCGGGTAGCCAATCTTTCCCGGCGGAAGGTTGGCGCCGGTGAACATGGACAAGTGCTTGTAAAAGAGGAAGAAGAGAGAGAGGGTGACGAAAGAGACGAAGAGAAGGAGAAGGGTGAGGTTGAAATGCTCCATGAATGTGTTGTTTCAGCTTTCCACAAAATCTGATTCGAATATGCAGTGAACAACAGATTTGGGTGAGCTTGCAATTTATAGCCCTAAACATGTTGGTTCAATGGGCATTGTACGAGCTGCAAAAACCGCCCTTGAGTCAAACTAAGATAGCGAGCTCATTTTAGGTGTACCATTAATTAATCTCCAGAGTTGAACATCACGTGTAACTTGCACAACTTTTTATTTTGATCCCATGACTCTCCTTTAAAATCTTAATTTTAAATATTAGTAAAACATTTTTAAATATTGACACGGTAAATTTATTTTTGTGTATCATTACACATTACAAAAAAATGTATTATTTATAATGTAGCGGTTATCAAAACTGCTATTAAAATATACCATTTGTAGTTGTTATGTATCAAAGCGCTACAAAATTGCAACGAAAATAAAGTGATGGAGTTAGTAGGGATTAATGACCGCTATAAAATTGGAGATTGGTTCACACGATTTGGCGAGAACTACAAGCCAATATTGTCGCGGTTTTAAAACTGATGTAAAAGCCGTTATCTAAAATGTTATAAAAAACTGCTGTTAAATAAACTGATGTAAAATACCGTGATCTAAACCGCTGCTAATTCAAGCCATACATCTTGTAAATACCCCTTCCCCCTTTCACTACTCACGTCGCCACTTTTCTCTTCTCTGATTGTTTGCTTCTTGGTTATTTTTCTTTTCAAACAGTTTACTGTTATTATTTTTATATGTTTTTTTGTTGTTGTTATTGTTTGTTGACATTGTTTAGTCTTTGTTTTTAGGGTATTTATTTTTTGTCACAATTTATTTTTCTTTTTCGTAATTTATAATATCAATTTATTTTGTGATATAGCATTGGATAAATTGCCTTATTTAAATTATCGTTAATTTTTTTGTATATTTTAATTTTTTTACAACTCATTATAAATTATATATGTTGGTTAGTTAGTAGTAATTACAAAGTATAAAAAATTTATTAATTATCTCTGAAAAATAAACAAATTATAGATTATCAGTTTTATTTGATAATAAAAATTAATTTATTAATATTAAAAAAATTAATCATTTTCACCATATTTAGTATTTGTTTTGCAACCACTACAAAATTTTGCATTTTGAAGGCGGGCTTTTTGAATTTTCACAATAAGTGGTAGCGGTTTTAAAACTGCTATAGATTTCTAGAGGGAAAATTATCCACTCCTCAAAAAATTGCAGGAATTTGCATTTTAGTATGGTAACTATTATGGAACCATTACTAGCGACATTCAACTTCTCAAATTTTAGTAGCATTCCACTAATTTAGTAGTAATTTTATATCCGCTACAAATGTTCGCACGTGGTCCCCTCATTCTTCTTTATTATGCCACGATTGATAACATGTAGTAGCATTTTTTACTATATGGCACCGCAATTCGATAATACTACAGCTAAACCTATTGCCACACTATGTTTTGCAGCGTTTTTGTAAACCGCTAGTACATGTATTTGTAGCGGTCAAAATTGTTACAAATGCATAATATAATTGCTACTACTAAGACCTTTTTTGTAATGACAGTATATGTATATCAATATATATGTTAAAGAAATTATTTTAATATAGAGAAAAGTGATAATTATTTTAATAGATTAATTATTATTATTATTATTTATTTGGATTAGAAAGCCCAATTATAATCGAACTGCTTCTCCATAAATCAGTAACATTCACAAAGAGAGTTCTCGTAAGTAAGGTGTAAGTAATATCAAGTTCTGGTGATTATGACATTAATACACTCGGTCTTCTAAATTTATAATGGAAAAAATACACAAAAATACCATTGAAATAGAGAAAAGACATATCAGGGGTCTAATAAGCATAATCTCATATATCAAACCAGTTTTTCTTGAAGTTGTCGGAGGAACCTCTAGTGTTTGTGCTCACGGATCTGTTGCCGTCTCATTGTCGGAGGTAGGTTGTAGACGTCGTCATGTAACTAGAGGTCGGTTGGTCGGTTTGTGCTCGTCGGTGGATTATGTTGATGCGGTTGAAGATGAACATATGAAGGAGAGGGCAAACTTATAATTCCATTGAGTCTTTTACAAATCTATGTGTCAACCCATAGAAATCATTTTCAGCTTTTTGGTTAAATTGGTATCCACATAGAATCTAATTCTACAGCCATTTTTTGGCGCTAAACAAGCCTTATTATGAAAATGAATTCCATTATCATATCCATATCCATGTGCCTTATTTCCAGTGTACCAAACAGGCCATTACTCGTGAACCAACCCTTCCTCCTTCAATACATGATATGAAGAACAGCTCTTTTAGTATTCGAACATGTCTTAACGTTAATGGTCATTCCGCTAATTTAAACTTTATTTTATACAAAAAAAAATGCCCCATGTTCTCTTATTGATATAAAAAAAGGGAAAAAAATACAGAACAAATTAAAAGGCCCTGAGGAGCCCTCTTGCCAGCAAATAATTTAGTCCCCCCGCTCTACTTCTCAAAGCATCCCCATTAATTTTCAAGTATTAATGGCCTCTCTTAGTCTCTAACGATTTCCAAATATTTACTTTAATGAACTAATACCTTACTTTTTATTCAATACGTGTTGCCCACCCTATAAATTAGCCTTCGCCTTAAGAAAAGTTCCCAAATTAGTCCAAGTCATTACCACTTTATTAATCTTTTTTTGGAGTGTTAAATGCTTTATTTTAAAAATTCCTCTCAATTTCCAATAAGAGAATACACACACACACACACACACACAAAGAGAGTATATATTTTTCAAATCTAAAGTATTTATTGGAATTAAAATAAAAATGAAAGAAATTTTAAAACAGTTTTAATTATTTAACCAACTCCTTTTTATTCCAATAAAATAATTGAAACTGATATACGTTAAAGATCGGATGAAAGTGGTACTGATTAGTTTTAGTGAAATAAATTATTCCAACGCCAATGGAAAATGACTTTTAACTTCCAGGAATTTATATTTTTGAGAGAATTTTATGACGATAGGTTTATCGTTTGGCCATAGAAATCTTATTTTAGTCTATTATAAGAATGTACATAATTAATTTTGTTGAAATAAACTATTCCAACGCCGGTGAAATGAACAATTAATTTTGGCCTTGAATTATAATTGAATTGATTTATTAGTGATAATTTCGTTCCCTTAGTTTATAAGCTCCATCCGTACGAAAAGAGCAATAAGCTGTCACCCTTTCTGGTTACTAAAAGGAAATTTCCATGAAGGCTTTAATCCCGTCACTTACTAATTAGACTTCAACATGTTTTAATTTTAATTATATTTGACGAAAACGACTTTATACATTTCAGTAAAATGCACAAGAAAACGTACGAAGAATGGTTCTAGCAATTAACGTAATTTGACAACAAGATTTTAAGTATAGGATTCTTCTCTAAGTGAGCATCATTTTAGGTTGGGATCTTTTTTATTCAAAATTGTTTTAGTATTGCGTTGAAACAGGGCAATTCGCCAAATTGACAAGATTGATCCAGATTTTAGAAAAGATTTAGGTAAGAATCATTTTTACAAGAAATGTATATACTGTTGTTGCATTGAGTTTTGAAGCTACCCTAACAACCACTTCGGTACCGTCATAAATAATAAGTTGGGAAACTTAATAACCAGCAATGGATGGTGATACATGTATATTAAAAATAAGTCACATTCAACATTATAAAATATTTTTTAATAGAGCTAAAGTAAAGCTACAAATTTTCCTTTAGAATATTTTTCTATAAGAACAAGTATCATAAGTTTAGAATTTTGAATGTCGGTAAAAAAAATACTTTAAAATGTTGGATATACAAAAAATTATTTAAAATATTAGATGCTACTGAAACAAACATTTTAAATTATTCTATATCAAACATGGTGAGTGGAGAGAAGGGTAAAAGAAAATAAATGTGGGAATTTAATGTTTTCAACACAGAGGAGAGAGGTGTATTGGTTTGAATAACTTCAAGGAGGGAGCAAAAGATACAAGTGAAACCAGTGGGGGGCTTTTTAATTAAAAGCTATAAAATTAATGAAGACAAAATTAAATCAATATCATTAAATTAAGTCCTCTCCAACCCAGGCCACATTAGTTTTTTTTTTATCACATTTGATTTACAAAAGTTTCGATTATCCCTTTTTCTTATTCTCATATCTTATCAGCACCTTTAAATTAAAGAGTAGATGGTTCGGATTTACTATTTTTATTATTATAAACATAAATAAATAAATTTAAACTCTTATAATATGGTTTATCTAATTCATAAGTATAATATGAACAAAATAACAAAATTTTAATTTATAAAAAATTATGATAAAAATTTTGTAAAAATATAAAATTTAAATTATCTAGGTTTGATCTAAAATAAAGATGATATTATAAAAAAAAAAGAAAGAGAAAGAGAAAAAGGAGAATCTGCTTATGTGATTTCCAATATGGATAGTTTTCTCACTTTATACTGTTGTTCTCTCCACAATTCAATTCCATGGTCCTTGCATCAGTTCTTCTCGATCGACCTCTCTATTTCTGGTTGTTTAAGATTATTTCTGGTTGTTTAAGATGATCATCGTGGATCGTACAATACACAGTCATTAATTACCCGCATCGTTTGAAGTATACATCATCATCATCCTTAGTGCTTCATCATATAGACACAGCCTCCTCCTCCTCTCTTTCTGGAGCATTTCATCTTCCTCCAAACACACTCGTTGCGATTATTAATTCCCCACTACTGCTCATCCCCCCCCACACACACACACTCAAACGCACACTGCAGATATATGTATATATATATATATGTGTGTATGATATGTTTGTGTCTGTGAATATATAAGCAAAGAAGTGAAGTTGGACATTCCATCCAAATGTTTTGTGTCGTGGGAATGCAACACTGGGAATTCGATCCAAATGGTGGCACTCCTTTTTTTTTTTGTTGAGAAAAAATTAACATTCTTTTTGAAGAGTGAGAGTTATAAAGTTATCTTTACTTTATTTCAAACGTTACGTATATTAAAATAAAAATTTATTTAAAATATAAAAATTAATTAAATCAAATTTAAACTATTCATAATCGATCTAGATTGGCCCCAAAAAACATTTACTTTATTATAAAATTTAATTAATTGTTAATGTTATATTTATTAATAACGCTAAAACTAAAGTGAATTATTGAATAATAGATATAATTTGTTGTATGCATCACGCAAACATCAGTGGATCTTCCGGTTTCACTACAACGTTGTACTCATCCTGATGGCAGCAACACCTACAAATAAACAATTAATCCGAGTCGCGTCCGAGGACACTGTCCTTAAAAGCTATTCTGCAACTACCGGCAAGTAAGTTGCGGCACTCCCCAGGATTAAACGTATTCTTCCTGTAAGGATACAGGGATATAAAACTAGCAGAAGGTATTATCAAACTTAGTAAGGTAGAGAGCCAGAGGAGGAAAGCATAATGCTTAAAAGTACAAGAGTTGTGTCATTGGAACCTTAAAGTACCTCGTATATATCACACATTGCAACAATAAAGAAAGCCATTTTATTTGCTATATTTTAAATGATACGTTTTAGGAGTGAAAAGAGTAAAGCCTTTTAAGGCCATCAATGTGTATATTAAGGAGTGATTAAAGCAATTCAAGATTCCAACGTTTCATTTCCTCTCCAACGTACAAATCAATCAATACATTTAACACCCATTCTCATGTATTGAAAGCATTTAAAAAACCATTTTAAAGCACATTGAATTTGTAAAAACGTACACCAACATTTTCAACCATTATAAAACATATTAAAAGCTATTAAATGTACTCTTAAAAACAATTAAAGTAATTTTGGATTTTTCCTAAAATTCTCCGATAAAATGTGCTCAGTCTGTGTTTAACATAAGCACAAAAAGGTAGGGAAAATAACCGGATTTGTCTCTAGTGGCCCTTTACCGTATGTAAACATACTCCTTCTCTTAACTCATTTACTAATCCAAGATTACATTATAGTATATTCTCTTGAACCCCCACAGTCCTAAATAATGTAAGAATCTTCCTTTGACACACCCACACACAAAATTTACAATATAATTATGTAGAAAATTGATAAGGGTATCTATCTTAGAACATTTAAAAATTATAAAATAGATAAAAAGGTATCTATATCACATAGTATTTTAAGTTTTTTACTCGTTAATTAACTTCTTATGAACTATATATATGCCTTTTTGAAGGCTTGAGAACAATTATACAGTTTTGCGTATAACTCGTTACAAAATAAATTTACTTTGACTTCAAAATATTTCTTTCGCCTTAGTCTTGTTAATATCTTAATGTCGGCAAAATAAATTACTCCATTCATTTTCAAGTGACGCGTGTCTTTGGGGTTTTTCGTTAAGCATGACAAAATATCAATGTCTTTTCTAAGGATAATCATCATTAATATTGATTTTGTAATCTGTTACCCTAATATTGATTTCATAGTATTTCTCACATCAATATAAAATATTCCATGTTACGTATCCAACCACACATCGTTTGTATTTGAAAATACGTTAGAAAAATTTACAGATTTTAAGATTTTTTTTTACGAATTACAAAATGTTTTTTAAGAATTTCACTATTTTTTGTTTTAACTTTTGTGCATCATTAGGGGAAAGATTTCCCAAAGATGCACTAAGTTTGTTTCTCATCTGCCAACTACCATAGCTTTAAATGCTCCCCATCTCTACATCTTCTAATACCATTTTTCCCTTTTCATAAAATATTTAATAGTTTTAAAAAATGGAGATATTTATATACTCCCGGAGTGCAACATCATTCATGCTCTCTTCAATAAAAGTGTTCTAACTGTCTTTTCTTGAATCTCATACATATATATTATATGTGTTACAGAGAAAAATGAATAATTACGAGAAATTTTTGGAATATCAAATCACAAAAAAAAGTAAATAAAATATTTTTATTGGATAGAGTATAGATGACGTGATATTTAAGAATATTAGAATATTTTTCTCAAAAGAATGGTAAATATTTCTATTTCATCGTGTTTATCTTTAATAAGGGTATTTGGAGAGAGTAAAGATGAATATACTAGTTAAATTTAGCATGGTTGATACCATTACCAGTAAAAGGGGTCAGCCCGCAAGTTGCGGATTGGCCCGTGCAGGTTAACCGGGTCAACTCATCAACAAAACGGTTTGCGATTTCGTGAGCCCACACCGTCCGCCAACATGCCGAAAAATATTTTTTTCTAAAATAAATCATTTTTTTTCTTTTTTATCAAGTTTTTTCCTATAAGATTGTATGATTACATGATTCTCTTTCCAATTCTATCAATAAATGTTCAATAATTTCTTAAAAATAGAATTTAATATTACTTTTTTTTGTAAAAAATATTGAGATGAAAAAAATATAGCATATATAATTTTTAAAAAATAAAAAAGGGTTAGGTGGGCTGGCTTAGAGGGCCCAACCTATTTTCCCACATCTAGCTAATACAGTAATATTGAAAATCATTTAAATTGTGCAGTACATTTAATATTTTTAAGGGAAATTTGCAATCAGGTCCCAAATAGAAGAATTAATAAATCAAATGTTTCAAAGATTAACAAAATTACCATAAGATCTCAGGAGTAACTGCTGAGGTTGCATTAACAATCTCACCAACTTTTATTAACAATATCAGCAGCTACTCCTGGGGCCTTATGGTAATTTTATGAATCTTTTCGATCTTTCATTCATTAATTCTACTATTTGAGATTTAATTGTAAATTTCCTATTTTTTAACTGCTTTTTACGCTCATCATAATTTAAGTTAATAAGAAATTACTTATATTTGAAATTGATAGCTGACAAGAGATTTATCTGCTCATACAAAAAAGTACGAAGATACTGTGTTTGTTTGGAAACGTTTAACTATCACCTCAAAAGTACGTTCAACAGTGTTTTTTGTTAAACGAGACAATTTCCTCCACATATTTACCTCGGTTTGTGTAAAAGCATTTCTCTACCGCTTTCCCAGATGGACCCACTAAATCAAGCATTTAAGCGTATCAGACATCCAATGTAATACTGTTATTTAATTGTACAGTATTTAGCTAGAAGAATATTTGCAATTTAATGTAGCACTAGTATTTCTCCCACACTGTTCTTATACAAGAGTCATTTGTACCCAATTCTCGTATATGAAATAATGGATTAAATTAATAATTTTTTTCACATTTTCTCTCATTAAAATCTTTATCTTTATGTTAATAAATCTTTCTCACATATTTATTTTCTCTCTATTTTCAGTAGAAATTAAATAGGAATAAGGCTAAAAAAATTCATTAATTACCCTATAAGAGACTTGTATTATATTTCAGAATTTTTTTACAAGTGACATATCTATACGAGAGAATATTAAAGAATTAGTCACTTTTTCTTTAATAAAGTAGTGAAAAAAATAAAAAAAATCTGAAAATTGCAAAATTTTATATTAAATTTTTTCAATGACTTATTTGTGAATTGCTTACTAAGAACACTGAATATAAAAATAGGAAATAAATTTGATTTGAAATTTCGCAATTTCAAGATATTTAAATTGACAGAACAAAAGAAAAACTAATTCTGTGCCAAAAAAACATTTTAGGGATAAGAATAACTAGTGTATAATGGTTGGCAAAAAAAAAAAACTAGTATATGATGGACAGAACAAAACGGCAAAATTACTAAATTGGGTTAATTATCAGTGCAAGTTTTCGGAAATTTCGTTGTCTATTTGCCGAGGCAATCGAAGAGAGAATTTGACCAAATGTCTTTTTTTTTTCCTTTTAAGAAAGCAAGTGTAAAAATGTTTTTTTATTACACATAAAAATGAAAGGTCGCGAAAAAGGCAAAAGGGTTCAGACTTCAGATGATTGATGTCTGCCTTTTAAATGGTTCATCCTAATGTTGAAAATAAGGCGAATCATTGGATAAAATTCAGGAAATCACGGGTGAAAAAATTATCATCAAATTCTTAAAAATCATGAAATTGAGTAGAGAAAAAAAATTAAAAATCCTGAAAATTGTAAAATTTTATATTAGATATTTTCAATAACTTATTTGTGAATTGCTTATCAAGAATAGTAAATATCTTATCAAAAGTAGGAAATAAATTTAATTTGAAATTTTGCAATTTCAAGACTTGATAATTTCTGAAAATAAGAATAAGTAGATGGCAAAAATCAATTGTTAAATGCTTCTCATTTATGGTTATATTTTTTTAAAAATATTTTCTCATGACCTCTTGAATGATTCTCATTGAGAATAAACAAGTGGTGGAAGAAATCTTGTGACTGTGAATTGTTGATGAACATAAAGTGATGGATGTGAAATGGTGCAGCTGAGAAAGAAGAATGGGAGTGTGGAGATTCCGGACGCGGTGAAGGTGGGAGATGCTGAGGAGGTAACGGCGGAGGCAGTGATAAGTACGGTGAGGATGGTCATAAACTTCTATTCAACCATTCAGGCACACGACGGTCACTGGCCTGCTCAATCAGCTGGCCCCCTCTTCTTCCTTCAACCCTCGGTACTAACTCTCCTCTCCTTCTATCACCCAAATGTCACGTGCCAATTAAGCTCCCATGTGTATTGTCAATTGGATTGCCTTCTTCATTATTAGTACGTAGATAAAAAGCTAATTAAAGATGATAAATATATAAAAAAATACAACAAATTTTTTCAAATATTTATTATAAGTTCATTTAAACTAATATTCATAAATACAGAAATGCTATTGCATGATGAAAATCGTACAGATGATGGCCTTGTATATAACAGGATCTCTTAATGCAGTATTGGGGTCAGAACATCAGAAGGAGATCATACGCTACTTGTATAATCATCAAAGGTAACAGTAACTAATAACAATGGTGACACAAAGCCTCCTTGTGCTTTCACTAAGATGAGTGAGTGATTGACTGAATGGAACAGAACGAAGATGGAGGATGGGGATTCCACATAGAGACCCAGCACCATGTTTGGGACAGCCCTGAGTTACATAACACTGAGAATTATGGGACAGGCTATTGAAGATGGTGAAGACAGAGCCATGGCAGGGGCAGACAATGGATCCTTGACCATGGTGGCTTAGTCTCTATTCCTTCTTGGGGAAAGTTCTGGGTCACTGTATCATTCTCCATTCCCTCTTAACTCACTACTTATTATCTAAAAACATGAGGAAATTGTACATCTTACGTGTTTTATCCTAATATTCTTAAAATAAGATACATCTCGTCCTCTAAAGTATTTTCCTAATAGTATTCCATATCCTATTTGTGTTTACGCTC
>JANTPZ010003189.1:0-17324 GCA_025593235.1 Vachellia pachyceras
ATGGTGAAGCAGATCGTTGATAAGCCCCAGGAACGAAGCGATTCTAAGTTCAGAGGGGTTCGAAAGAGGAAGTGGGGCAAGTGGGTTTCCGAAATTAGGCTACCCAACAGCAGGGAGAGGATCTGGTTGGGATCTTACGACTCCCCCCAGAAGGCGGCGCGCGCTTTTGACGCCGCCATGTTTTGCCTACGTGGTCGCTCCGGTAACTTTAATTTCCCCGATAACACGCCCGACATCGCCGGCGGCAGATCAATGTCCCCGGCTCAGATTCAAGCCGCCGCGGCCCGTTTCGCCAATTCGGATCATGGGACGGGTCACTCAAACAAGCCAGTGACTCGAGAGTTTCCAGAGGAGTCTCCGTCTAGTTCACTCTCGGAAGCGACGGTTGCGCCGGCGGAATCTTCGTCACCCTCGCTTTCTGAGGTGACGGTGCAAACCGACAGTGAAATGACAGTGAACAAATCGGTGCCGGATCTTTTTAAGACTGTGGGATCGGGTAATTACGCGAATGAGTACGGGATATTCGCGGGGTTTGATGATCTAGCCAGTGAGTTCTACATACCGGAAATGGCAAGTGTGAATTACGAGGAAGAAAACATGGATGGGTTGATAATTGACGACTCATTCCTGTGGAGTTTTTAAGCAAAGTAAAAATGAGTGCAGCGCGCGCGCGCGCACACACAGATGTCAATGAGTTTCGGATAGTTTTATGATTTCCGGAACATTCACAAGAGAGGCCCTGGGATTAACTGGAGCTAGGATTGGTCAATTTTTGGAGGACCAACCCCTGCGAATGTTTAGGAAGTTGTACTTCTTTCTTCTTCTCGGTTATGAATTGAAGTTAAACAATTTGTGCCGAGAAGTCAATTCAATTCGTTTAGCTGTCCAAAGAGACTGTAAAGTTGTTTAGAGAAGTATCGTGATTTTTCTGTAGACATGAATTGAATGAATGAAATACCGTTTTATCCATACTTGGATGTGTCTTATAACGAGGTAGTGGATGGGTTTATTTATCCGCGTTCGAGGATGCTTGAGGAAAATGAAAAAGTGGTGAGTAATAATTGGTCTGCGTTGCAGCGTAATTAAACGATGAATGCCAGTTACGTTAGAAAAGCACTTTTGAAGGAAATTATCTCATTTTACGAAAAATACTGTTAAACATACGTTTCAATCCTACAAACACTAAGCCAAACAGTCACGAAAAGATGATAAAATGAGCAAAGAAGAGTTGGTAGGATTTTTGTAGAAAAGGATAAGATGAGAGATACGGACCAATTAACGACAACATAATTGAATCATCAGCGGGACTGTTAAGTTGATAAAAAGAAAAGTGAGTAATGTCAGTTTTAATAAAGTAATGACAAGATGAGGCGTCATTGTGCCTCAGGCAAGGGGCGATGGAGAATGGGAACGAGAGATAAGGTCTGCCCTTTTATGAAACCAGTTGAGGGACCCCATTCATTATCCCAAAAGGAAGGCATTCTTATCAGTTGTCTCAGGTGACAATTGTCATTCCTTATTCGTAGCCCATACATATACTAATTAACTCGCCTTGTGTGTTTGCCATCTCTCTCTTTCTTTTATCACACTCATGATCTGCTATGCAGCTGGCTTTGCATCAGAAGCGATACACATGTGAACATATGTGCGTACTCGCATCCCTTCATTTTTTTTTAAAAAACTAGAAGGTTATGTACTGACAGCTTGACATTTACAAGCATGATCAAATATACCGTTTTCCATTTACAAAAGAGCTCTCGTACTGCTAGACTCTGATTTGATCAGTCGCAGTGAAGCATTCTATAACACACATGAACGCTTAACACTATTATTATGCAAGCACTGGCTGGGCTTGGTGGTGGCTCCTCTGATCTGTAAAAATTGAGACATGTATCATGACACACCCTGTAAGTATCATGCCATGTGTTTAATGAATATATAGTGAATGCATATGTGTGACCCCATTGGCTCTTCAGTGGGTCCGCCACAAATGGTTCCACGATACCGAAGACATGATGAAACGACGTCACGGCGTAGTGCAGCCAGTGACTGGAATATGTTATCGTGCATGTATTCCACAGGATTCACCCTTAATTCCCAACATCAACGACCATCAACCACGTAAATTCTTCTAATGTTCCTCGATGGAGTTTCATTTTCACTTCATAACATGTTCTCGGTCTGGGAGTTTAGTATAGTACCTATCAACGTTGTTCACCATATCTCCATTGTTGATCCTATCTATTCTGTCAATAGTAGTGCAGCATGTGATCAACAGTTGATCGCTCAAACAAATCAGTTTATTTCTCCTTATTTCCATTCTTTTTATCCATGAATACAGGTATATCCTCTTGTCGTTTGAGGCAATAATGTGAGGCCGCTAAATGTGGGCATCATCACGTTGGGATTTAAATATTGATTCATGCAAAAAAAATTGGCTCCTTCCTCTTATTTACTTCTTTCAATTTTTTTTTTTTGCCAGCATAAATAGTGATCCACCAGGTACTAAAAATAAGACGTCGGTGGAGTGATTGTCAGCCTTTTTAGTTTCCAGAATGTGTAAGAAGGATCGAAGGATCTAAGATCTTGTAGCCTAGTGGTATAATATCTCTCAAGTGGGAGGTCACGTGTTCGATACCGCCGTTGTAATCTCAAGCCGTTAGTAAATGCCCATTTAAATTTAAAAAAAAACAGAATGTATGGGGAGGATAATGAGCAAATATGTTGGTTAATGTTTTGGGCCCAAGGCCGGCGAATTTGTTAGGTACTGGGCTTCTGATCCAACATTGGGATCTAGAGCCTCCGGCTTGACAATTATACGCCTTCACCTTTTTATGAATTTTATAAAACCTCCATCCTCAAACATAAGATCCAATTTGGGGAGAAATTAGCACTTCAAAATAGATATTATATTTAAGAATTGCATTACAGATTATATTTTATATTAAGTAGTGGAAGTAGAATAACGTGTGTGCCTGCCTCTCTCTCATCGGCTAATGAGTTAAGAAAACCTTGACTTGGTTCAATGTTGAATATGTGTTGATAACATATTGATAGACACATTCTCATTAAAAATGAAATTTACCATGAAGGCATGATGTCATTTCAAGGCGAATCGGTAAGAGGAAATGGAAAATTATATATTGATGAGGAAAGATTGTCGATATATATATATATTCATGATTCGTTTTCTTACATAAAAAACTTTGTTCTCAATTATTTTTTTTTAAAAAAAATACTTATCATTTTAACCATTTACATCAAAACCATTTTCAGTGGGTGTTTTTTTTTAGGGCAACGAATATAAGATTAAAAAAAATGATTCGCTCATCAAAGAATATAGCAAATGGAGCATTGTTAAAGGTGAATATAATATGAACAATGAAATGAGGACAAAGCTCAACTACGACCACGCTTTTATCAGGAACCTCTAATAATAATCTGTCACTTTATCATATTCGCAAGAATAATAATAATAATAAGAAAGATAATATCCCAAGGAAAGAAAAATTATTGATGTCGCTATGGCTTTGGATCTCAAGAGATTTGGTTTGCTTTATATTAATATCCCCCCACCTTTGTGTTTCTATATTTAATTTGATCCGAGAGAGAGAGAGAGAGCAACGCAGTGGGTGAAAGCAACACTGGGCACTCACTGAGAGAGATTGTATCTAACCCACAAAACAACCTTCCCATTCGAGATATGCATGGTTGCATGCAATTGGTGCAGAGAGAGAGAGAGTTTACGATTTTCGAGATGGTTTTTGCAAAATTTAAAATGATTTTACCTTGATTTGCATGCACAGTTGGAAATAAGGAATTCTCAAACAAACACCTGATAGTGTTAATATCTATATCATTTATATGGAATGCAAATAATTTTACATCACGATGATCAATATTTTCAATTAGAACGTGTTAAATATACAAATTCTTAAAAGGGATTACTCTAATTCTTGTTAAATATAACTCTAGTTCTTGTTAAAGGGGATTACTCTCCACCTTCAATGTGATTTCTTTTTTTTTTTTTTGGTGATACAATGCTTGGGTGATTTCTAAAATCATGCTTTTGACGAGAAAACCATGGCTCTGGAAAAAGTGATCCAAACACTTTCATTTTTGTTCACAATCGCTTTTTCTACCAAAAATCATGCTTTTGTTATTAGCTACTTAAACATTTTATTTTATTTAGAATCCATTTTTTTATAAGAAAACCATTGTATTCTGAAAATATTTTTTCCCCAAATTTTCAAAAAAAAAAATTAAAGGCTATTATCTAAAATCAGTTTTACCACTTTTCTTCCAAAAAGCCACCATTCCCCAGAGGTTAATACAAACACACCTTAAAGACAATACATGAAAAATAATTGAAGCTCTCTTCATCTGAATTATTAATAATATTCAGTTGATCATATATTATTGCTAAAGACACTATATTGTTACCGTGCAAACAACTTCAATGATACATATGATATAACTCTCAATAATAATTGATATATATATATAGCGTAGTATAGAGTGTAAGATAATGCATGAACAGCTTATAGAAAATGACGGATGAATTATTAAAGCGCGATGAGAGTAGGTTTGGTATTGAATTGTTGACGATAAAATAAGAATAATAAATAATAATGATGATGAACTATTGTATTCAGTCGTAACAGGACCAGGTTCGGAAGAGAAGACAAAGGCCAAGTCGCTTTCGTGCCACCTCAAATTTGCCGCTAGTAATTAGAATAAAAAAAAAATAGCAACAATAATAGTAATTGAATTCAGCGTCTAAGACTGAGGAGTCGCATCAGGGTCAAGGCCACGGGCTATGGATGATGCCCAATAAGACGTGGACACCTGTGTGAACCACGTGGGCCCGGGGCCCTCTTCCTCATGCCCGGTTTTCAAACCATCCTTTCTCGCAAGGGGACCACCGTGTGTAGCTGTTGCTTGTAGGTATCAGTTGTGTGTTTAGAAAATCTTTCTTCCCATCATACACGTAAATTAAAATAAACAAATTTAAAATTTGTAAAAAAAAATTTAAAATTTATAAAAAGTATTTCGAAATCTGTAAATTTATTTTGTAATCCGTAAAACCTTTACTGTCAAGGGATTCCCAAACACACACCATAACTCACATCCCCTCCCCTCTTAAATGTCTTCTTTACCCTTACCCCTTAACCCGTCTCTTCTCATTCTCTCACTAAATCATTTCCAGTACACCATTTCATTCTCTTTATGCACCCATCTCCCTTGTTTCGAAGGAATAGGATACAAGTTGGCCAAAGACATGTGATACACAGTCATATGCTGTTACTCAGGTGGTGAACTGAAGGATATAGGTAGGATTCATAACATTACTGCACAGCTTTCATTCTCTCTCTCTCTCTTCGACATCATCTCAATAAATAATGTTTAGGTTTTTTTTGATAAAAGTTAATTATGTGAAATGGAAGGAAGAATATCATTTCAAAATCTCTCTTCTAGTTTTGCTCAATTCATGATGAAGGTTTACAATCCATATGGCAATATTTCTCATCAACTACTTTTTCTAAAAGGTTTACACGACTCGGTCTAGTATATATCATTAAATCACTTTTCTCAATATCAAATACAGAGTATTAAAAATATAAAAAATGTATTTAAAAAAGAAAAAGGAAAAGGAGAGAAATGGAACTGTGAGTAGTAATGAGAGGATATAAAAAAAATGCATGGAGGGTACGAAAAGGAGGGGCAAAGAAGTAATTTGGGGAGAAAAGGACGTTGATAAAATAGAGGAAAGAGAGGGCCAAGCCTGAGGTCGAACATGTCGCGTTCGATGCCAAAACGCGGGGCTTCTCTCTCCGTTTCAGTGGGCTCTGTGCTTCCCATAATCACTATCTGTCGACACGTGTTCCTTCATCTAACGGCCCTCCTTTCTCGGAATCTTTCTTCCTCCTCCTCCCAACGGCCCCGATCCCCACACTCTGTCTCAATCAATGTTTAAGCCTCTGGGCCCCACGCATAAATTAATCTACCTTCGCTTTAACCCCTACTTAATAATCAAACCTCAATTGAATCAATCACACCATCCATCATTCCATAATTAATCTCAATTAAAAAATTAATTGCTGGCTGTTGCACTGGCAACCCTTACTTTATAGCTTATTCCCCTGCATGATTCCAAACAAAAACCAGGGGCTTCCTCCACCGACTCCATCAATTCTATTAAACACCTCCCAGCTCTTATAAAGACGCCCCACAATCCCAACTTTTCTTCATAATCTCGACTGACACTCACACCCTCCCCCTCCAAATCCCCAGTATGTTGGGCAACAGGCCTCGTCCGATGATCGGCAAATTGTCTGAGCTACTGATCTCCGGCGCCCGTGCCGCCGCGGTCATGGACATCGCCGGCAGCCCGAGAGGTCCGTTGGACATGAGCTTCAAGATGCAGTCGCCCAGAGGGCTGAAAAGTTACGATCTTGGCGGTGTTGGTCTTGGAATTGTGGTGGCTCTCAATAAGTCTGGCGAAACCGGGAGGGAAATTTTGCCGAAATCCGCCGTCTGCAGCCTGGGTTTGACCCGATTGGAGCCAATCCCCGTTCGGTCCATCAAGAGCCCAGATAGGATTCACGACGGCGTGAATGAAATGGAGTTGGGAAGCTTGGAGGATTATACCTACGTGACATGTCATCTACCTAACAAGACCTTCACTAAGGTTTACTACGGTGGTGGTGAAGCCGAGAATTTGAGAATTGGATATAATGAAAATATCAAATCCAACGCATGTAATCCGAAAAGAACTAACCCAGAAAGCGTCTGTGAAAGTGAAACAGAACCATCTTATCCCACATCCGATTTCCTCAGTTCATGTCACCTGTGCAGAAAGAAGCTCCATGGCAAAGACATCTACATGTACAGGTACTTACCTCACCTAAAAATCCTTCTGAAAAAAAGCAACCTTAAAAACAAGCATGTTTCATATATCAATTCAGATTTCTTGATTATGGTTGTGACCGTTGTGGTTATGTTTGTTTACAGAGGAGAGAAAGCGTTTTGTAGCCCAGAGTGTCGTTCAAGACAGATAATGATGGACGAGAGGAAAGAGCGGTGTAGTTCAGGAGCATCAAGGTCCGTGGAAGTGTCAAGCTCCCCATGTAAAAGAGACCAAATATTTTCAACTGGGATTCTGGCTCTCTGACCTTTGATATATATATATATATATGCGTCTGCCTCTGATATTAGGAAGCCATGGAAGATAAGCCAGAGACTGATGCTATTTTATATGGGTACATGACCATCTAAGTACATAAAATACGACTATACTAGTAAATTATCATCATCCTCAGGAGAACTGAGAAGGATTGATGGTAACCCAAACGAATTTTGATCGGAGGAAATAATAGAGATTCTGATGTCTGGAGAATTGTAAGGATTTTTTTTTTTGCCTTTTGAGCTATCCAATTGTAGAAACTTGTGAACCTGGGTTCTTAGTTTCACGGATCTTTGTTCTGTTTCTGTGTTTCCTCCACTTCGTCTTTTCTGTCAAAGTTTAATCATCACAAATCATAGTATCAACTGTGGAATCTAAAGATGACACAACGAAAGAACTTTTTAGGAAGTGGAGGGGCCTGTGTGTGTCTGGGGAACTTTTTTCCGAAGAGAATTAAAAGACGGTTAGACTAATTCAGCTATAACAACATGGATATTTATTCATCAGTTAGCTAGATTTTAAAGAGACACTTTTAAATGGATTCCATATATGTATAAAAACAAATTAAATCGAGCTGAGAAGGGAGGGGATGCAAATAAGTGAACAATTTAAAATCATCTATGTTCTTTGTATAACTAGAAGCAGCCTATATCTGTGAATCACTTTGTAGTCCATGTTTCATTGGCGTGAAGCTCCTCTATAAGTGAAAGGTTAGACACACACGTTTGATCTCATTCATAAGTCCCACGTTATCAGTACATACACCTCTAAGAAGAAGAAGCTGCCTATCTGGGTTCAAACCCCTGCACTGGAATCAATAAAAACTTGGAATTCAGTGAAATTAAATAATTCTGATTAACAAACATGAGAAATTAAAGCTGTCTCATGAGAGAAGTCATAAAACATAATAAATGAGAGAGCATGTAAAATGGAGGACAGAAAGTTGGAGGTGGATGGAATTAAAGAGGCTGATGAAAAGGAGGAAGTGAGTGGATGGCTGTGGGGTCTGATGGATGAAAGCAGGAAAGTGGAGTGAGATGGGGAATCCACTAACCAGTGATGAATACAAATTTTGATGTAAAGAGATTATAGAGAATTAAATTGCAATGTGAGGCCCCCGCATATATACACATACTTTTACTCAACTTTTTTTCCCTCTTGTTCTTTGTATAATTTTCCTGGAGGCATCTGTCCCATCCCCACTTGCTCATCACAATTATTTCTACTCACATCACTTTCATATATAACTCCCTCTTCCCTCTCTAGTGGGCAATGTTAATTGACTCATTTGATATAAAATATGATGTTTTGATCTTCAGCATACTCATTATTAACAATGAATATCACAAATTTCTACATGTTTGCTTATCTGCTGCTATGCGGATGATAAATGTTCTGAAAATTCATTAATTCAACTGATTTTGCAAGTTTTTTTCATCAAATCTTGTTTAAAAAGAATTGCTAAAAATCTTTTTATTGTAGAATTTATTACCTAAAATAACTTGAAATTTGGTCGAGAATTCGAGTGCAACCTATTTTTAGTATGTACAATTATTTTTCAAATACGTGTAATTTATTAACATCTATACAATGTATGTAAAATGAAAATATACACTCATAATTAAATATTAATTACATACAATTGAAGAAGAGTTGTAGCAACTCAAAAACTCAAGTCCTGAATTACTTTTAGACAATAAAGTTTGTAATTTTTAGATTTTTTCCCATAGTTTTCCATCTATTTATTGACACAAGATAGAACTGTAGCAGCTAGAGGTACTCGTTACACACACTCTTTTTCTTTATAATCAAGATCCGCCTTTTTTCAAAACATTAGGCTGTTTAATTAATTAAATACCACTTTATCTGTCCTATGAGATCAAGTTTTATTCCCTTAAATAGCAAACACAATCTTTAGTCATTAAAGAAAAGGAATAAAGTTGTTCAAGTCGAATGGTTTAAGTACACTTATAGTTCATCATGTTTCATGAGTGTTGATGTTTATTCGCTGCACAATTTAAATGAACACCAAAATTTGATCTCTCGGCACAAACAATTGAAAAGTCAATTTTCCTCTTGATGGAGATGAAGAACTTGAATTGGGAGCACAAAAGATTAACGATAAGTTTAAATTAACGGTAAAAACTACTTTTCCAATACAATTTATAGTTTACAAAGTATGTAGGTGAAAAGAGTTTTATTTTAACTTATATAAACGTTCTTTTATAATGCCAATCCAAATTTACATAAATTGAGGGGTCCGTTCAAGGTTTTTAAATATAACTTTTAAATAGAAAATGAGGGAATTACAAGTACATAAGAATTTTTCTACACGGTACTCCTCCAATCCTAAATATAAGACCATTTTATAGTGCAAATTATACTACAAAAGCGTCTTACATTTAGGGCTGCATGAGTATTGCTGAAATTTAATAGGAAAGAACCTCAACATGCTGTTGTAATTCCCAACTATAAATGCGAATGGGTCAAAATCAAGAGTGCAATGAGGTCAACTTTTGTGTGGTCCTCCATGGTTGTTTCTGCCCCGTATGTCTTCTTGCCATAAAGCATACTTCACCATGAAGGAGTAGGAAAAAGGCACTGCTCTCTCAATTAAAGAAAAGAAGTTTAAAGTACGGAACATCTTAAACTAATTTTGGAGCATTCAGTATCCTAGAGCATTTTTCAGCAGCACCAGGTGTATTAAAATGATTTTTTACCCACCCAACATCATGAATTACTTTTCCCAATAGCAACCTATCTAAATTTAGAGTGCTAGATGAGACTTTACTCTCAAAGAAAAATCAGTGCTTTTTTTAAGGCCTACATTATTTCTCCCTAACGCATACATCACAAGAAAATATATGCAGATTTTACAAAAGGCTGGATCCATATAACTTGCTTGTCATCCAAATAGGCATGGGACAAACAGACAGATACGGGTATTGGAACTTGGTAAAAGGACACAACCACAACTTAATTACTGACAGGACATATGGCGGATTGTGATCCACCCATTATGAACACTGAAGCCGTATCAATGATTCAAATTAGTATTTGATATTATTTGGTTATAACAGATGCAAGAGTGTTTTATCAGGATGCCCTAACAGGAGGATTCTGATGAATAAAAGAAGATAAATGATATTTTGACAGGCTTGCCAAGCAGAATGTCACAAATCCAAAGCCTTTGTTTCCTTGAAGGCCTGAACCCCAATATCTGCAATGGCTCCAGCAGCAACTGAAGAAGTAAGCTTGCAACCGATTTTATTGTCAACCAGAATTGCCAGACAGTAAATTTCAAGTCATGCTAAATGTAAGAAGAAAATAAGGATATGTAAACTTTAACATCCCATTAATGACAGTACTGCTACTTGAATCAAAGATACGAGTCATCATAGATCTTGCACTCCCCCCCCCCCGGTTCTGGTGGATAACAGCACAAGAGACAGTGGCGTAACAAAAGTTCACACTAAAAGAGACCTGACGAGCTGAGGTTGTGCACAAAGAATGGACAAAAGAAGAACCTGAGGTGATGAAAGAAGACCAGCAGGGTGGTGGTGGAGAGGTTGCTGTATCATGGGATGTTGTTTTAGCCTCTGCTGCTGCATCTTGAAACGCCATATGAAGAACACACTTTGATGCAAAGGTATCTCAAATTACTTTGAACTTGAGACTGTTCTCTTTCAAAGTTTAGATCCTAAAAAATTTCTCAAGAAGTGCATTTCTCGTGATTCAAATTTGTGTTATCCTCCTTTCGGAATGAGGCTACTTATTGTCTTAACCAATAACTTGTTGGTAATTTTAACCTTAGTTTGCTAAGCTGTAATGGGTTGGACTCTGTTAGACCCAATAGTTGATTGAAGGTTGAATTGAATCTTAATCGAGAGATACAAATCCAACAACGATAGCTGCTCTAAGGTCCACGGATTAAAAACTTTCTTTTTTTCCCCTTCCCATTCTTTTTTTTTTGTATACAAAGAGAGCTCAAAGGCTCAAACTAAAGAGACAACATTACAAAGGGGGTATAAACCTAAAAGATCATTCGTGCACAACTCCTGCAGATGGTGCGGGCATGGGTAGTAACAATGGAAGCAGAGATAGCCTCCTTTGCAAGCAATTTTACTCCCCTGACACATGGCAAATAATAACAGTCCACTCTCCTTCCCATTCTTATTTGTCTGGCCATTTGCTCATATTGTTTTTTTATACAGAAAACGAGAGCACAAAGGCTCAGAGACAAAAAGAGATTAAATAGAGTGGGGAAAAGATCCCAAAAGATCATTCGAGTACAACGCCTGGAGGTGGCGCGGGCAAGACTGGTAAACATAAGAAGTGGAAATACCTCTTTCGCCAGAGCATGGCCAAACAGTTTTGCTCCGTAGGAATGAAGCGAATGAATATATTTCGATCCCTTGACATGATATCTTTAATTTCCTAAAAATAAATGGTCCACTGATTCTTCGTTCTCAAGTCAAAGAAGCATTCCCGGCCCATTGACCCATTACTGTTTAAACAAATAAAATGGGTTAGACCGCAAAATCCACAAAATGAACGTATTTGTGAACGGAAAGGAAGGGCTAACCTACGAACCCCTCCGGGGAAACTTCCGTTGATCTTCTAAGACGGTGTGTTTCTCTCAAATCCTGTAGTTGAGATAAACGACGATTATACCTTTTCCTTTGGACTAAATATTGAAAGGATTCTCCAGAGAAAGAGAGAAAGGCATTGAAAAGAAAGGACACCGTTCAGCTTGACAGCAAATGAAATGAACTCATCATTCCTTAGAATTTTCCCTTTTATGAACAATGACCCAATGATAGAACTAAAATGGGTTAAAGCTGTTTTTTTTCCGGGGGAATAAAAATGGGGCTCTGGTGTCAGCAATGTCGCTCCTTAGTGGGTTGATTAGGAGCATCGTCTAGTTTATGTTTGCTTCTAATGATGAATCGGTTTGAATCCTGAGCTAGGAGACACCAAACAGTTTGCAAATTACTCTGGAAAGTGGAAACCAAGAACCCTATCCCCATTCCTTATTCCTACCCATCTCTGCTTCTAGCCCTTTTAACTCTGTTTAGCAAAGCTTCTTAGAAGTCTAAAAGAACGTTTAACAGTATTTTTACATAAAACGAGATAATCTCATTCACATATTTATGTAAAAGTACTTCTCTACCGCTTTTTCAAACGAGCCCATTGTCTCTGTTTCTACCAACGAATAACCGATATGTTCTTTATTTCACATTTTGATTTAATAAGATTTACAATCTGATCATGTAGATCAAACACTAAATGTGTTCAAACTTATAAAGGAGAAGCCCATAAATGTAACGGATTTTGCTCAATTAAAATAAGGTTAAAGTATACTTTTAATCCTTTAGATTTACGTCAGGTTTCACTTTAGTCCTTTAAGTTTAAAAAGTGCACTTTTAATCCATCAAACTTAACGCCGTTAGTCTCTATTAACGGAAACTGCTGACTCATCAAACTTAACGCTGTTATTTTAAATCTTTTTGTATTTTACACAATTTAAAATATCAAATTTATTATATTATGAAATTAAAATTAAAATGTGAGCATGCTTTGTCAACGTTTTATTGTACAATTATCAATTAAATTTGATGAGTCAGCAATTTCCGTTAAAAGAAACTAACGGTGTTAAGTTTGAGGGACTGAAAGTACACTTTTTAAACTTAAAGGACTAAAATGAAATCTAACGCAAACATAAATGACTAAAAGTATACTTTAACTTTAAAATAATAGTTAATGTGCATCTAGAATTTTGAAATATTTTTCTTAGATGCATATAGCATCCTAAAATATTGTGGTACACTCAGCGTTCTGAGTATTTTTTCAAGCGCCTCTAAAACTATAAAGTATTTTTTGGGTGCAAACTAATGCTTAAATATTTTTTAGATGTATCTAAAAACTTAAAATATTTTTCTGTGAATCAAAATAATTTACACTGCTGAAATCACCTAAAAAATACTTCAAAGTGTTAAATACATTATAAAATCTTCCGGTACACTTAACACTTAAAACAATTTACTCATGACTCTTGTGGGGGAAAAGGCAATTAACTCCTCAAACAAATCGATGCTTCAAGGCTTCAAGCCTGCAATCACTCAAAAGAACCAGACTATTCCCACCACCATAATAAAAAAATTTTCCAACCATTCAATGCATTGGTTTAAAGTTTTAACTTTTTATTTTGGTAAACAAGTTTAAATTTCAAATTAAAATGTGAAAAAAAGTGGGGGAATGAGATCAGGTATTGATTAAAAGAATAAAGGCACCGAGTTCAATATAATTCACATTTTTTCGTATCTAGCAAATAGTGAATAAATATATATTATATTTTTTGCCTCCTACGAAAGACCTGAGGCAACTGGAAGAGGCTAACGTTGGTGGGAACGAGGAGGAAAAACAAGAAATGAGACCGATGAAAAATAATTTTAAAACCCGAATATTTCAGTACACGATACAAGGAAATGTCTAATAACAGTATGAAACAACTAATTACTGCAATCCAATAGTCAGATCTATAAAAGGGCAAGATGGGCCCAAGTCAGCAATATAACAAACAGTAGGCTTGCGTAAAGGCCCATCAAAGATATTCCAAATTGTACTTCCGAAATAGTCAAAATTATGCAGCCGAGATTATCAGTTCTGCGGTGATTTAGCAGCTATGCCCAGCCATGGCATTGACTCTACTGGCTTGCTAGGACCCACCGTGGGTTTGCTTGTTTGATAGGGTTCTTTGGCAGCAATTCTGTAAAACACAAGATAAAAAAAAAACATCAAACATTTGTCTCAAAACAACGTCATTAATCTACAACAACTGACTCTAACAGCTTTTGTTCATTAGAGTCATGTATATCTATTAACGACTAGCCTGGATCTACCAAGAATCTTATGACTTTGGAACTTTGCTTTGTCTTATATTGCTTACCTATCCTTTCTCTTCTCCAAGAACCGGTGAAGTGATGCGTTACGCATAATAGGTAGATCTGCAAAGAGAGGAAAAGTGATTATCATAAACGCATCATCCATGAAACATAAGTCTTTTTTTTTTAAGGTCTAAAACAAAATATTGATCAAAAGATTATACCACTAGTAACAGGTCTGGATGGAGCTTGAGGACGAGGAGTGATCGAAGCGCTTGGATCAGCGGAGGTTCTGACCAAATTAGCAGGAAACGAAGGTGAGCTCTGAGCAAAAGTGTAAACAGAGGCGTTCTGACTCGGGCAGTTTCCTTTGCTGGCAAAACACATGATCTCCTTGGCTTTCTCAGCCGGAAAATCATCGAAAACGATGATTTGTCCGGCATAAAAGATTGTCAACTGTGGAGCTTTAGGATCCTTAGGAACACTGAAAATCATGGAAGAGATCGTCGACTAAGGTCCTGGCAATTTTCCATGCAAAGTTCACAAGAGAGAAAAGCGTGGAAAGTTTATGATACCTGGAATTAGGGAGTAAATCCTGTGCTGTTACAGTGTTTTCCTTGGTTGGAAATAAGTCCATGGTTGTCGCAATCCGACAAGATGCTTCAGTTGACCCTGTAAAATGTTTAGATAAGGAAACCTTTATGAGAAACCAACCATTTACGATGTATCAAGCATCTTTTTGACCAATATGCAGCAGGCTTCTTAAACCACAGAATAAAAATCCTAAACACTTGGGCCAAAAAAAGAATCTGAAAAATTGAAGCGCAATTTTTGCACGATTTCGACCTGTGATTTTATATTCACGGCCGGGTATGGGAAACACACTGATCAGCGTGTTTGCGCCCGGAGAAGGGAGGATTGAGCCGTGATTGGACAAAAAATATATCTCCAATTAATCGATAAAATCCCATGTTTGCAGAGTGAAGCTTGAAAGAGATTCATGTCTGGGAACGGAGGAGCAACAGAACCGGGAAAATGGAAGCATGCAGAAAGAGCAAGAGACACAAACAGCTTGCTTTCAGGTTTCACTATAATCCACCCCCCCCGGTCTTAGACGAGCTAGGGGCCAAGGAATAAGAAAACAAGAAGATTCAAAATCGAAAACCAAACTTTTCCTTTAACCTGCTTTTCCGAGGAACCAAACAGAGGGAGCAGGAAAAAAAATTTAAACACGGGAAAGTAGAGAGGATGGAATCATACCAATAGCTTCGGTGGTGCGCGTTATCCCGAGGGTAAGATCCCCAAAGCTGCCTTTCTCCTTGAGGTACTGACTCAGGAGACTGCAAGTCTGGGAGAAAGAAGGCTTCTCCGGCAACTTGGCCGGCTTCTGGCCCGGAAAATCCGAGGGGCTCGACATTTGGCGCCAAGTTAAGGGAGAAAAGAGGCGATTAGTGGTGAGAAAGAGAGCACAGAAGTGCCGTTGCGGAGAGAATTGAAGAGATCAAAGGTCGATGACATGCGAGAGCCTTTGAATTTCAAGTTGACAAGCAGGGACGTCGGGGGGAGAGGGACAGGGATGAAGTGTTTGTTTCCAATGAAGGGATCGAAAGAGATATAATAGGCGAGCGCGAGGGGTAATTATCTTAAATAAAGAAATTAGGGAGGGTTTTGGAAGCGGGTTGGGTTTTTTTTTTTTCATTTAATTTAAATTTTTATAATGTATTTTTGGCGAGGGAATTAAAGCACGAGGAATACGTGGGGGCTTGTTCCGGTGTTCCTTTTCCTGCCTCCAAAATTGCAGTTGTCCAAGTCCACCCCGTAACCTTTCGTTTATTTTTATTCATAATATAAATATTTGTTAGTTGGTTTGGCCAGCAAGTCAACTAACTGTACACCGTGGGTAAAATGGTTGAAAAAGTCAAATGTAAATTTAATAATAATTAACTGAAAATCGTGTTAATTTCCTTGTATATTATAAAAGCACTTCTCTACCGTATTGTTGAGGTTGTTTGGATAAACTTTTTTCTCATGTTGCATACAAATCGAGATAAAATTTATTTAACGTACTTACCTCATCTCACATAAAAACATTTATTCATCACTTTATCGAATAGCCCCAACTAACCCAATACTTCATCAACTGATTCACGCCTCTCTCGTTTTGTATTCACTTTTTCCACCACGTGTTCTTCGCTTCCTCCAAACGGAAACCACTCCTGTTAATCGCCCCCCCCCGGTTGCATTGCGTGCCTTTTAAGACATTCATTATTAATTAATAATTATCATATTCTTAATTAGCATTATGAAAAAAAAATCCTCAATCGCTAGTAGCTACGGTTTAATATGGTTGATGTAAATATTTTTTTAACTATAGCTTATCATAACAGAAAGAGATGGTGCATTGTTTAAACTATTTAAAAATATTCTGATTCTCATCTAATATATCTGTCCTGATAAATGCAATAAGCATGCTGTAAAACTTTTTGTCTTGTAAAATTATTTAACACGTCGGGTGATCAAAATTCTTCTAAAACACTCCATCCATCACGTCATAGATATAAGTTACGATTTCTAAGATATGGTTAATATATATATCCTTTTTATGAATTTTTGATACTGTTTAATGCCATGATTTGGTGGAATTGGGGTGAAATTGGAAATAGAAATAGAAATGAAATTCAAAATGGATATAAATGAATTTCATGATGCAACTTATGGAATTGTATTCAATTCCATGGAATTGATTTTTGGACCCCTCATTTTTTTTATATTCATTTCTATTTCCATCCCCATTTCTATTTCCATCTCCATCTCCATTTCCACCAAAATCAATTACAACGTAACAAATGAGCCATAAAAGTTTAGTTCATTTTTCTTATTTCTTAATTAACTCATTCAATTACACGTTTTATTATACCGCTTTTTTCCTCACTTATCACCTTTCATCGTTCACACACCCTCTCCACACAAAGAAGTATATACTTAAAGAAAAGGTTGTACATTTCTTATACATTTATAAGCTAAAATCTGAGCCCGTTTTTTGATTGACGTATATAATTCGGTGTATGTTTAGGAATTCGTTGTGAGGATGATTTCACACAAATTAAAGTAAGTATATGAGAGGAATTTTATCTTAACTTGCATAAATATTGATTTCAAATCAGTTTACCAAACTCGGTTACCTATATAAAGCGCACATATAGGATCAATGTTGTCCGTTCGATCAGTTTAAATTTTTGTTCTGTAAGAGAGAG
>JANTPZ010003190.1:0-18754 GCA_025593235.1 Vachellia pachyceras
CAGATTCAACTTTGTTCCGGGCTTGATGCCCTTTATTATTGTTCCTTTCAAGTTTAAAGCCAAAACTTGCCCTCCTGTCTAAACTCCTCTTTTATAAAGTTGATCCTATCAGATTTTAAGCATCCAGCACAAACACATGGGTCAGAATTCTAGTTATTAGTATAGATGAAACATCATTTTGGTATTTTCATTAACGCATCTCTGCCTTTTGATGGATATTGGAGTAAAGCAATGTTGAGACATTAACTTTTGTGCTTACCGGATTCAATATTAATTATGTTGAACCTAATGGCTTTTCACTTGTTATCTTAAATATCATAGCATCAATATTTTTAGCGCTTGATATTTTTCATATCATTATGGGCTTCCCTCGCTGATTATATTTACTGTGCATGCCGTGCAGACTCTAGGAAGCGAGGTCCTTGTGAAGGTTGTGAAGAACAAGCTTGCTCCTCCATTTAAAACTGCACAGTTTGAGCTTGAGTTTGGCAGGGGTATATGTAGAGAAGCAGAGGTCTTGGATTTGAGCCTAAAACACAAATTCATCTCTAAGTCTGGTTCATTTTACAACTACAAAGGCCAGAACTTCCATGGCAAGGATGCTCTTAAGAAGTTCCTGGCTAGCAATCCTAGTGTTCAAGAAGAAATTATTCTGAAGCTGAGGGGAAAGCTTCTTAGTGCTGAGCAAGAAGCAGGAGTAACAGATGGAGATGTTACCGAGGTTGTATCACCTTATTCGACTGATGAAGAGGCTGCTGCTGCAGATGCATGATTTTGCTGGGACTCCCATAGTATGCTTCACTTTGGGGGTGTTTAGAATAGCCGTGGAGAATTGATTTTACTCTATATGAGGTAGATATATGAGATGGGTTTTGTCTTATAAAACATACAAGTGATTAAAAAACTGATTATGGTTCCGAATTACATGGCTCTTTTATCAATCAGTCCTCTCTGTTGGTTGATTGCTCACGTGAGGAAAGAGATAGAAATAGATGTGGGATTTCCTGTCGTTGTGGGCGTCAGGTGGATTCTAATATATTTCCTGTTTATCTTCTTTCTTGGGCAATTAATGGGATCTGAATCCATTGTTTACTTGTCGCTACTAATGGAATTATTTGGTCATTGATTCATGTGCCTAAATGCTCATCGCATGTGCACGTTTTGCACGGAGGAAAAGAAGTGTCAATTAATACAAGTTAGCAATGTCATGTAGTGTTTTTTTTTTTTGTCAAAGCAATGTCATGTAGTTTATTATGGAGTCATTGCCAATTATTTGTAAGGATCTAACTCTTCATGTATAACATTTCTGGTGCCCTACCTTCTCTTTTTTCCCCTCAACCGGTCAACCCATTAAACATATCAAAATATATATGTAATGATTTTTTAATTATTAGATGAGAGCGTAATTGTGTCAACTATGATTGTTCATGATACACACAGCCATGTTTGGATTAGTGTTATAACAACACATTTACTAAGTTGAGATAAAGCTCATCTCACATAATTACCTCGTAGATTATAAATCGCACTTGAAAAGTAGTTTCTACCGTTAATATAAACAGACATGTTGGATTTTCTCTTTTCTTTTTATCACTAAAACTTGTTCTGAATTTTGGGTGTGTTGCTAATCACTCCTTTATTTTTAGAAGTTTAAAGCTAGGACCTTGAAGCTTAATATGGCTAAAGGAGAAAATTATTAATAAAAAAATATTAAAGATAACTTATATATAAGAGTAGAGAAAGATACTGAAAATATATGGAAGAGGTATTGCAACTCTGTTGGGAAAGGGAGATCGTCCCTTGAGATCACATTGTAAGTGATTGTATTCTTTCTCTAAGTACATGTATTCTTCTGTTGAAGATAATAACGTTTAATGAATCGTTGAGCATCAAATACAGATATCTCTTTCAATGTAGATTTGAATTTTAGTACATCACATTGTAAATGACTAATCTCTTGCACTAAATCCGACTCCAACAGTAGTTTCGTACTTCTTGGCAGTAGCATGCAAATAGGGAGTATGAATAAGTGGGTGGTTGCAAGATGGGCTTATGTGGCCTAATATAATGTTTACTTTGTCCTTAGTTGTCTCATCAGTGCCTTATTGCAGCAACTCAGTGGCATATCCATTAGATAGCTTTATTCAGCATCATGAGTTGAGATGGTTGTGGAGAACTTGTGTTTCACAACTGCAAGTTCCTTGACAATTTTGTTGCTTACAAGACTTGTCAAGTATTTTATGATAAGGATAAAAACTTGGTTATGACTTCTTGGTTTCAGACTTGCTAGGAGGGATTCTTATACTAATCTTTCTTAGTTTTGTTGAATTGTGTTTTCATATATAATATATTAATATATATAATTTTTCGGACCAAAAATATTGCAAAATGTTTAGTCATGTGCCCTAATTGTAAAACGTTATCATTTAATTATAAATCCATAAAAAGAGGACATATAATAATTTATAATCGTAGAACTTGACATAATGAATATAAAGAAATAATTTGATATAAGTATAGTCCTTTCTTAAAAAACATTTTTAGTGATGTACATTGTAACTACCACTTAATGAAAACTCATTTACTATGTGCAATCAATAATGATACATTAGATAAAAAATTATAAATTTATGAGATAAAATAAATTGAAGTTTTATAGTTAATATCAAAATAAACCTTGTATGTGGCTCTTATATTTATAGTAGTTTCTATTTATTAATATATATATTTAAATATTTTTGAACCTGAATGGGATCGATATCTGATCTTTCTCTAAATATTTTTCTCTAAACAAAAAGAAGCATTATTATTTTTTTTTTCTGACATTGCTAGTTGATTAATGATTCACTTGATTGCTTTGAATCTCTCATTCTATTGTATCACTCCAGAAGGAATCTGTTGTGTGTTTGTTTGTTTAAAGAGGAGCAGTCAAAAGCGCCGTCTGAAAAGTTGAGTTAGAAAATTCCACAGAGAAAATTAATTGACTAACAATAGGAGTCTCTATCACTGCACGGACGTCAATGATGAGTTTGGTAGAACGGACATAGATTCTAAGGTAAACATATGAGAGGGATTTTGTCTCGGTAAGCGCAGGAATGACTTTTGGATGCCCAAACGGGTTATCTAAACAAACCTCACACAATCTATATATATATATATTTCAATCAAACAACTCTTTAACGTATATGTGACATGGAATTGCATGAGTGCCACAAACATATAAGGGTTGTTTAATTTAATGACTTTGAAGTTTTTAAATCTATATACAGTTTGACCATCTTTGAATTATTGAATCTCTCTCTCTCTCTCTCTCAAATTGCAGTCAATACAAGCAACATGACCCCTAGGTTTTGTTTATAATTATTTACAACAAGTATTAATGGTCAAAAGGGCCAATGACATGTGAATAGTATAAATATTAGTTGTTTAATTTAATGACTTTGAAGTGTTAGCATGGTTTCAAACAAAATATTTAATTATAAAAAAGTTTCAATAATACACGAAAGGCATAAACATATTGTCAATTTTTTACATTGAAATTTGTCACTGTGTGACAAACCTTAAAAAAAATGAAAGGATTTATCTTTTCTCATTGTGTGAGCAACTTTATGGATTTCCAAAGATCAGTCGTTAAACTTCACATTTTTTTAAGAGAAGAGGAGACGAGGACAGTGTGATCACAATTAAACCAAAACCAAGCATGTTTTTATTTTTCACTAAAGGTATTCACGAGAAAATGATAAAGTCTGTGTTAGTAAATTAATCAAGATTTTTGGCATCACTCCAAAAAAATCTCATTTTGGAGGATCCAATATTATAATCCTCCCCCTTCAACCAAATATAGCTTTAAAGGTTTAAAAATTATATTAATCGCTAATATTAACAAACAAGTATGAGCTAAAATAAGATATGGTGCGTTTGTTCAAATTAAAAATAAATCAACTATTTAATTAAATATGAAATTAATACAATATCTCATTCCAAAACTAGAGAGAGGAAGGGTCAACGGTCCCATCCACTTGAGTCAACGTAATGCAGCGCCTCCTAGCCTCCACACAATCCATATAATATATATTGAAATTAAATAATTGAAATATGTGTATATATAATATAAATTTGTGGAATAAATCAAAGAAGATGGCTGATGACGTGGGCTGTGGTGATTCGTCCAGATGTCAGTCACTGTGCCAGGTCAGCAACCACTCTTCTCACTGCTTCCTGGAAGGCGGATTCGTCCCATTCACCTCCCTGCACACATCAAAACAAAGTCACCTAACATAATTATTATTATCATTATGCTTTTCAAAAAAAAAAGTTATTATTCCTTTTTGTCTTTCTACATTCCCATAATTTTTTAGTATTTTACCAAAAAGATATATGCTTTTTCTTTGATTAAGACAAAGGAAGGTGTTTGATGGCTGAAATTCCAACACCACATTATGTTTTTTGAAATATTTAGATTGTTGGAATCAAATTTGGACTAGTATGTAAATATTATTATATTCTAATTTGAAAACACATTCCAAATTTATTCTAAATAATACATATCAAATATATATTATATTTATTTATGACCAAATATTTCAATCTTTAAAATTAGTTCTTAGATCAAGAATCATAGGCGGACCTACTTAGTCCCTACCGGGTGCAGTCACAACCCCTGACTTCCAAAAAAATCAGGTATATATTAGTACCATGTGATTTATTTTGCATCCACTCATTTGCTAATTTTGAACCAACTGAATTTTTTATTAAATTCTTTTCAAAAGATATTAAAAATAACTTTTACATATCTTCTCAAAAAATAATTTACACTTCCTGAGTTAGGGTCTAAATCCGGCCCTGTCAAGAATCATAAATATATAATATTTGTCTAAAGCTCTTTTTAACTAAAAATAGAATGTCCAACATAGATAATGTATATAAATAGTAAGCCTGTTGACCTAGTCCTAACAATGTCATTTGTCAAAATCTACAAGAAATCATTATAATGATCTTACACATAGTTGTGATGGCCTGGTGGGGTTATTCTTATTTGACGGCTGAGGCAAAAAAAAAAAAATCCTATTTTCCTAATGGTTTGAATTATTATACATTTTTAAGATCTCATCAACTTGATTGTGACTCCTCATGTCTATGACTCATCAGTCATCACCAACCACCTAACCCAAAACCAAACTACCATTTTTGCACTTTCTTACCTCCTTCCTAGATTTAACTATGCACTACTCTTTATTACTACAAAAAAAAATGTAATTTAGTAATGGAAAATCTATCGTTAAATGATTATTTTCCGTCGCTAAAATGATAGTCGCTAATATTTTCCGTTATCAAATGAAAATTTTCTAATGAAAAATAGTCATTTAACGACGTATTTTTCCATCACTAAATGATATTTTTCTAGTAGTATATCTATATATTATTTATATTTTATCACTTAATTGTTTGTGTACCAATCCAAAGTAAATTCTTAGGATTCAACCAAAAAAAATTATATTAATATGTCACTAGCTTATTCTAAATCTAATAGAGCCTGTGTTTTAGTCTCTAGAAACATGGCGTCTAAATATCATATCAATATGTCTTTAAGGTCCTATCTGCTCTAACAACTGGTTTTGGAAACTAAACATTTGATAATACAAATGTAGGGTCTAGTTATGTAATTTAATATTGTCTTATTTTCCAAATAGTTATGTAGGATATGTTACCATGGGTGACGATATTCAAGCATTTTCTAACCACATTAGTAATCTTTTTGTTAGAATTAAAAATAAATAATGTCATATCCATTATAAATTGATTGTTATTAAGAGCAACCACAAGGTTATCTCACTAAATCAAATTTAAGTATGATCAGGTTTAATTGGGGTCTATCCTTAAGTAAATAAGTAGTTGCCAAAAACTTGTAGATAGATTAATGAGCTGATCTTTATCTTAGTTTTTTTTATTGTTCTTTTACAAAGCTAACCATAATTAAGTAGGGATATTTTTTATAAGATGCTTTAATAAAGAGATGATGAAAAACTCATTAAATAGGGGTATTAATAATATTTACTTTAAGTTCTTACCAGTAATTAGTTTTATAAAAAAGCTAATTAATATTTGATAGTTATGAAGACATAAACTACGGTGCATGCTGTTATATTGACACTTTCTAAGTGAGTCTAACATAAACAAGTCTTGGAAACTAGGTCAATTATCAAGTGCACAATCAACTAGCATATAAAAATAATTAATGATAAGTCACTGAATTAAATATTTTAGCAACTAGCCTTCTCTAAACTATTAATTACTTTACTAATTTTAATCAATTGCATTGATAAACTAATTAATATCTTAACTAGTTGAACTTAGCTATATATATGGAAATTATATTGTTGTAAATTTTAGAGAGAATCACTACCATATTAACAACATGCAAGAATAAGTTTTCACGTACAAAATGGTAACATATGGATCTTGCCAGCTTATTATGGGAATTTTCAATGATTATATTTTTTTGAGATATATTTTGTCAATATTTATATTAGTAATTATTTTGTTTATCTTTTTCCAAAGTACTAACATTTTTTTAGCATACCTCAGTCCTCAGCCTTACGGTGATCCGATTGAAGGTATTGGCGTGAGCTACATGAGTGTTAGCTTCCATGGAAATCAAGCTCAGATTTTGATCCTGTTTCAGGAATCCCAGTAATCTAATCAGAATATCCATTTGAGAACTTTGTCCCCTCACGATCACCTCCAAATCCACCATTCTCTGATCTTCAGGCGAGCTTGATTCTGATGGTTCGCGTGAAGTAATTCTCACATTTAACCTTTCGTTGGCAATTTCACGATCATGATCACTTGCTTCTTTCACAGCTGGAGGAGACGCCATTGATGACGATGTTGTTGCTGCCTCCAGCTGCTTGTTTCTCTCTCTAAGCTTTTCTATCTCCGCCATTAACGAGTTCAATACTTCCTTTGCCGTTGTAAGTATTGAAGCTTTGTCTTTCTGAAACAAACCCAAATTCACATATTCTTCTAATTAGGCTCTTGAAACTGTCGCATGATATGCTCAAGAGAATATTTGAAGTTACTTTATGAGAGGAAACTATATACCATACATTTTCTGTAACATTTCATTCATATGATATTGAGTTCATTAATTAATCTGGGTTGATTGTACCTTGGTTCCTGGAGGAAGAAGTGATCTGAGGACCTGAAAGTTCTCGTTGAGCTTTTCACGCCTTCTTCTTTCTGAGATCATGTGATGAAGTTGTGTAGTGCTAGGGCGAGTTGTTTGAATGCGTTCTCTCATTGATCTCATGTAGTTCAAGCCTCTAAAGAATGTCAAAGACCTCTTAAACAAACTTTGCCTCCGCAATTGATGATGATCTGGTCCCATTTGGGATAATGGCGATGGCGGCGGCGGGAAAATGGAGTTGTAACTCTTGAAGGCACTAGTACTCTGATCAGGATGAACCATATAATTAGGAAAATTCTGATGATGAAGGGAGGTTGAAGAAGAAGGTGATGATGAATTAGTATTAGAGAGGACATGAAAGATTGCTCTCATGATAGCTTCATTCTCAATCTCTGGTGTGGGAAATGGGTTCTGTGTTGCTGTGACTTGAGCTAGTGCTTGGATGACTTGCTGATGACGGTGAGGGCTAGAAGATGAAGCTGTGAGGGTTTGATCCTGAGGAGGAGGAAAATGAGGAGAAGATCCAGAAGGGATGTTGAACAGAAGGGATGAGTATTCAGGGCTTCCTGCAGATAGTGAGAGTGATCTTAATGAAGATGAAGATGATGAAGGTGGGTTCTGCTGGCTCTGATCCATGTTTGGTTGCTGAATTGATGACGACTGTAATCTGGAAAATTCATCTGGGAACCAATTCCTAATTGCTGTTTGAATATCATCCTGATGCACAATACAACAAAATCCAATAAGTTCATGATCAGCATGCCAGAGAGAGGAATCATCACATTCTGAAATTTGTTCATATCATGGATCTCATTGTAGCTTAGTAGCATGAAAGTTCCATGGTGAGTGGGATGCTATGGGTTTAATTTGGCTGGTAACTTCTGGCCGTTAGTACCTAACCCTTTAAATCTAAGAAAAAAGAAATTTGTTAATATATATTAGAAATGGTTTACTTACTTGAGACATGTTTGGGAACCCAAGCTCCATTTCTCCATTGTTGCAGCCCATGAACACAGCAGTCTGTGAACAAAGCAACAAGAGAAATTTGGCTTTAGAAGGTTGGTTGTATTTTCTGCATGATTAATTCAATTCATTTTTTTCAAGACAGCAAACCTGAATCCTTGCTTCCTGTAAATAAGAACATAAAAAAGTCGTTTGTTACCTTAATAAGCCCAAACAAATCCTTCATGAACATATATTACAACTCCAATAATGAGTGATGATTAACATTATATTCATCATCTCATCATAGTTAATAAATATAGTTACCTGGTAGAATTGTGTCTGTACGTGTGTCCATGCCAGTCTTAGAAGATCTGGTTGCTGCAGCTCAAGGTAGGTACTGCGGTTCTTGAAAGCCAGTCCTGGAATACGGCTATATATAAAACAAAAAAAGGCATATATAAATAACTTTACGGATAAATAAATATAATACTTAAACACACGCACGCACATGCTGAAACACATTCATTCACACAGAGAAGGGAAATAAAGAGAATTACTCATTATCATGGATGGCATCGAATACTAAAGTCCTATATTGATCAAAAAGCCTCTGAGCCACACTACTTCCCAAAGAGGTGCTCGCCTGGTCGATTCTCACGTTGAACAAGCCATCCAAACACAGCAAACGACTGCTCATCAGAAAAAAAAAAACCAATCCACCAGAAAACGTAAGTACAAACAAACCTGTGATCAATGAAACTCTACCACACAACAACAACAACAACGTGTGTGATTAATCTATGTTACTGTAGAATTGCTATATGTATTATATATAGATATACTTGGATAAGAAGGAATCATAGGCCCAAAGGCAAATGTATGAGCAGCCTGAGGACTGCATTATAGATTGCAGAAAATGAGCTCTGGCAGCCTCAGGGAGGGAGAAGATAGCATCCATGGATTATATTGATGCTTGGAAAATGGGCTCTGGCACCCTCAACGTGTGTTTGTTGTGTTGTGCTGTTATCATCATAGTAAGATGATGATCAGAAGAAAATGTTGGGATTCTGATGATGTTTGTCATTATGGTATCATATGGTTTATGTGATCTTTCATTGACAGATTATTAATAGAAGATGTCTATGCTGTGGTTGGGGGAGACAGCAGGCTGGCAGCCATTATATGTATGTGGAGGGACGGAGGGAGGGGGGTATAGATAGAGAGAGGTGATCATAACACAAAAATTCTCCGGGTATTGAAAAATTCAAGTGTACTGTGTGAATAGGAGGATCAGATCTCAGAAGGGTTTTGAAAAGTACAGGTAATGGGAAAGAGATTACTATCATGGAAATGTGAACACTGTATAATAATAACCCCACCTGGATATGAGAGAGCAGTCACATACAAACAGAGAGAGAGAAGAGAGAAGAGAGAAGAATTAGAGAGAGGAGAGAGGAGAGAGGAGAATTGTCTGGCTGTTGTGGGTAAGTGAGAGGGAGCTTGAAAAGTAGGAGGAAGCAGTGAACTTATACATATGAGAGAGAGAGAGAGGGGTCAGCCAGCCAGCCAGCGAGGGAGGAGGAGGAGGAGGGAGAAGGTTGGAAAAGTAGAGAGTCAAAGGTCCATTCGTCCATGCCTTGAAAAGTTTGAACTTAGTCAAGACGCGAAGCCTCTTGTAAGCTTCCCCTATTTTTTTTTTTGGGTTTCCACTTTTTGTAGCCCAAAAAAAGGTTATGAGTAAAAATTTTGACTGATTAAGATTATGATTGATTAAAATGTTTTTTTTACACTTTTTGGTCCCTTGTCATAATTATTAATTTGGTCCCTAGGATTTAATTTTAATCAATCAAGTTTCTAATTTTATTAGCTCAATTATTGCTAATAAAAGTAACATATATATATATATATAGCTGTTGATTTTAATGCACTGAGTTTATTGCCTTAGGAAATAAACTTGAGTGGGTTTTTGCATCATCACCGACTTTCTTTTCTATTTTAAAACGAGATATAAATGGCATGAGGCTTTGAGTTTGAAGGATTTGATCAAAAATAAATATAAGCTTATTTTCCTCTTTTGTTTATCCATTTTTTTTAATTTTCTTTGGTATTTCTGTTTTTTATTGGGGTTTGTTCTGCCACCTATGTGTTTGGATGTTTTGTTCTTCTTTGTCTTATTATTAAAACAACAGTAAGAAAAATTCCTTATGGTTTGAAGACATATAACCCTAAATTCAAATATTTGGTCTAACTATGATAACAACCTCTTTATTAATTATAGGAAAAAAATTATTGGTCGTATGGAATCAAATAAAAATATACAGTTGCATTTGAAACTTTAGGGGTTTAATTAATTAAAATTAAATTTCAGAGACTGAATTAATAATTAAAACAAACTCAAGAGACCAAGAAAATTAATTATTCCAAAATTTCTCTTCCAAGTACTTTAGTATTTTACACATATTAGGCTATTGAATGGTGAATGCTATTTAAACAAAATTTCATATGTCCTCCTTTGGCAATTGGATGACATTTCTTTTAAAAAAATCATTAGATAAGGTTTAATTTAATTTAAAATTAATAAGATTTATGAATATTATAAAATTATAATAAATATGTAATATATTTTCTTGAATATTTCAGTTTTATAAAAATTTGAAAAAAATCTGTTCTATCAATAATTCATAAATAATATAATTTATTTAAAACTTTATTTTATAGATAGATATCTGTTAACTTTATTGTGATTCATGAAACAATAAAAATAAATAAATAATCATAAATTAATAAAAAAAGATAATCATGAGTTGAATATGACATGATATAACCTCTGTTTCCACTGTTTTAAAATTTCCTTCGATTTTGACTTATTTAATTTAATCCCCACTGGCACTATTATAATTAAGGTCATTGTACATTATAAAAAACGTTGAGGTTATTTTCATAATATTTATATTATGTATACATTTCTAAATACCATTCTGCTATATAATTAATTACTAATTATATACACTTCAACTCTCTGAAACGTTCGTAATTTATCCTTTATTTTATTTTACTCTTTGGTGTGAACTTTTCGTTTATTTGTATTATTTGTTCCTTTCTAGAAACTCAAATGGTTTTTACTTAATTTTATTTTTTTGAATGGTAATCCGTTTCCCACGTGTACATGTTGGTAGTTCTTGAAAGTTCAAACGTTAATTAACTGATAGCTCTAAAACTTATAGTTGAATTAATAAATTGAAAATAATCTAACATGAATTTATACAATTCTTTAATGTTTAATTAACTTTTTTGGTGGGACCGAGCCTATTCTCATTATATAAATAACCTATCTTTTTAGTGTAGGAGATTATGTGATTAAGACGAGTTATTATCAGAATTTAGGTTTGGTTATAAAATCTAGATTTGGTCTAAACACAAAAAATTTTTAGAAAAGTTATTTTGGTTACAAAACTTCGGTTTGAAACCTAAATTTTCTTTTTCATATTTTTTCCTCTTCCATCTTTCCGACTTTTTTTCCCTTCTTTCTCTTTCATCTTTCCTACTTTTTTCCTTATTTCTCTTTCATTTTTCCTTCTTTCACTCTTTCTCTTTCCTACTTTTCACTCTTTCTCTTTCCTACATGCTTGTTGCCTCGGAATCCGTAAAAGCTAATAGCTTCCCAAACATAAATCACTTTTCAAAACCTAGATTTTATCTCGGAATCTGTAAAAAATATTTTTAAAATAGCTTTCAAGCAGGCCCTAATTTCTTATGAAGTCTTTGATACTTTGTTTACGTAAAATAAATTAATTGAAAGTTTCATTCCCTCTTAATTTTCTAAAAATGAATATATTTTCCATTTTTCCCCAAGAACTCTACTTTTCTATCATAAGATTTATTTTCCGAAAATGTTACATTTAAGTTAAAAAAAATATCAAAAGGTACAACACTCTGTCGAACTCCAAATTATGTAAATATAATATTATGTTTGACTGAAGTCAACGTTCTTCGCAACTTATCGTTTATTTTATTTTTGGTGTGAACTTATATTTTTTTCCCTTCATTATCTATCTGTTTCTTTCTTCCGGATCAACTGGTTATATTTCCCACTTACCTGCTCCTATTGCTACTTGACATTTGATACCTCCACTTTCGAGTTCAGACTGTAATAAATCATAAGCTTCAAATTTTTTTAGGGCAATATTTTTTTTTTTACACTTTGGATTTTGCTCATTATTTAAATCATTTTTTCTATTTTTCTTCATACTTAATCACATTTTTTCTATCATCTAATTAGAAATTAACAAGAGCATTTTTAGAATGAAACAAGTAGTTTTTTTTTCTAAGTTCTATGTACTTAACCTTCTTGAATATGTAAATCCCTTCAAATCTACTAATCATAATGTGTGTTTGGGAAGTCCGTTGGGAGAAATGAGTTTACAGATTTTGAGTTATTTTACGGATTTCAAGATGGTTTTATGGATTTCGAGATGGTTTTTACAGATTTTGAGATGATTTTATCTCGGTTTACGTGTACCGTTTGGGAAACGGTGTTCCCAAACAAGCATATTAACGGTACAAGATTACAAATAGAATCAAACATGCAGGTCAATCACACAAGGGTCTGTTTGTGATGGCATTAAGAAAGTATATTTATATAAATCGAAATAAAACTCATTTCGCATGCTTACCTCGAAACCGTAAAATGTGTTGAAAAGTAGCTTCCACTACTAATCCAAATAACTACTGAAACCATTATGGAACTGTATCAATAGAACCAAAGTAATGACTGCTACTAAGATCATTCTTTAATGTACAAGTTTATCTGGGAACCTGTTGGCTTTTAATGAAACTTTAAAAGCCAATTTCATCTACTCATCTGACAATCAACTTCCAAATTATTGAGGAGTGACTTCAAGTACTAGTTGGAGAACTGTTAATTCAGTCAATAAGGCTTATCTGAATCAGATTAAAAGACGAAAAACAGAGACAACTTGATTATGAATTGTGTGTGAAACTTTGACAATAGTGAAGCAAGGAATTGGAATCACATACAGGTTGGATCTGTACATTGCTGTACGTAATGGCCCTCATCAAACAATATCATGAAGAACAGAAATGGGAGAAATACGCAAAAGGGATTAATAAAGTGTACCAGATTTGGTTGAAGACGAAGTCATGATACTTATCTGCAGAGAGAGCTTCAACCCACTGTATCCAGGGATGTCAGAGAGAAAACGAGAGAGATAATGCGATAGATCTAGGGATTAGTTATCATATCCCTTTTATTCTGAGAGAGTGGATTTTTATTTAATAACCGTCAAGTAGATATTTTAATAATAATTAATTAATGCTAATCCACTTAATATTTAATTAAAATATTCTAACATGCATGTGGATCTGTACAACTTGTACAGCTTCCATCGAAGTCTCAAAGCACACAGAGTTAAAGTTCGTATGCTGATATTCCATTATTACACAACTATATCAGCACGATAATAAATTATCTTCAGATCTTAAAAGAATAAATAGAATCATTAAATTGTCGTAGAAACAAGATAACAATATAAACATATCATCATTTCTTACATGTCATCATTTCTTACATAGTGTGTCATTACATATTACTTATTTGTTGTAGGATTCTTTAGTGCTCGTATTCATTCATTGGGATTTCATAGTAATTTTTTTTTCTTGCATACAAATTGCATGCGATGTTTAAAATCCCCCCTCCCCACCTAGTTCATCCTAATTACACTTTCTTCTTCATCATCTTCTACCTTTTTATTCACTACTACAGATGATAGTTTTTACTATTAAAATTCACGTCCTTTTTTAAAAAAGGGAGTAAAAAATGAAGGCGGTGGCATTTTTGTAATTATAAGAAGTGATTAGGCGCCATTTGGGGCCCTGTCCTCAGATAGCCTTGTCGAGAAGAACTCTTGATGTGAGACTGAGGTCTCACCTACGGCGCCTCTCACCATATAGGGCGCCGTACGCCCTAACTTTCTACTCCCCTCACATATACACCCCCTGAGAAAGGTCGCCTATTGGGTTAAAAATAGGGCGTAAAAACTAAAAAGTACATTTTGTAGTAGTGTTAATAAAAGGATGCTAAGGTGGAATCTACCAGGAGGGGGTCCCACTTCCCCTTTCCTTTTTCTAATTGCATACGAAAGTAAAGTCAGTAACAAATTTCAATATCGATGTGTTAAATCAAATAATCAGTACATAACTTATGAATAAAATGATTTAATTAGTATATTGAATTAAATGTTATGATAGTAGTAGTAGTAGTAGTAGTAATAATAATAATAATGCTTATGAATACATTCAATTATTAGCTTACAATTGTTAATCTTGTTCAAAAGGGATTACTAGAGATGACCTTTACTCATTTGGAGGCTTGAAAGGTAAACAATGGCTTGCCATACTATTTATGAATATGGTAGAGGGCAATACGTAGCTTTCATATAATGAATGGTTCTTCTCACTTGTGTTTGTTTGATGGTAGTAGGTTACGAAAAGTATTGTTATAGCATCCCAACTTATTTGTTTGAAACTAGGATTATATTACAACTAATTCAGCTTCTAGAATTTCCTTATGACCATGGAGCTAATAATGATGACCATACGATGCTTATCGTGAATCTAGACCATTCAAATTAAAACCGTTCATATTTAATAATAATAATAATATCTTCAAGATTTCGATTGGAAATAACAGAGGTAATTTAGGAATTGTAATCAATCAAATCTATTATTTTTGAAAGGGTTAAGGTATGCTTGTTGATTCAACTGAAGTGAACAAGTTGTCCACACAGTCCCAAATCATGTTTTGGACTTCCAAAGATTGCATATCAAATTACATCAAAGAGGAAATGATGAGATAGCCATACTAAGTGGAAAAGGAGTCTAGATGGAAGAGGCCGAGAGGCAGTCAGCAACTGTATCACCTTATCGTTGCATTTTAAATTGACGGTGAATGTTATTTTTCTAACGTGATTTACAATCTATAAGATAAGTACATAAAAAGGGGTTTTGTCGTGACATTCGTGAACATGTTTTTTTTGTAATGCTATAAAAAAAATAGGCACATTGTCTACTAAGAATACTGTCCTTCTCTTCTCATATCCTGCAAAAGTGCTCCTTGGGGTTATTAAGTACCTCTGTTGGTTCAAAATACGAATCAACTAGAACTATTAATTTTGTCTTGATTTTTTTCGATTTGACCCCTATTAAAAGTATGTATTAAAATGATCAATATAACGAGCCACATTTATTCATTTAATAAATAATTACATAGATAAAATTGGTAAATAAATATTAATTACTCTAAAAGTGACTTATATATTCTATTATAGGCTAAAGAATCTTCATAAAAAAATAATTTATATTCTAGAAGGAAGGAATATTTTCTGTTGGCACCCGACTCACCGAAAATTTGCTTCAACTACATCTAGATCCGACCCGTATTGCACACCTAGTTGTGGTGGGTGAATATGCCAACGGAGATTTCTGTATACACTAGGATTCGAACTCAAAATCTCGTTTAATCGAAACGTAATAGCTTACCACTTAAACCAACTTCCGTTGATGGAAGGGAATATTTTTAAGCACAAAACAGTCAACTATCATGGACATCTACTACTGTTTATTATCATTAGAGCCCAACTCACACTAGGGTTAAGCCTTAATCGAAGGGTGAACTAAGTCTAACCCAACAATTCCTTTTTTTTTTTAAAAAAAAAAGATCCCAAAAGTGTCCTTCTCCAAAGAGATCATTTGGCAATGGTGGGGTTTGGAGCAGCCGCAACATAAGAAAATTTCCTTGTATCTTCCTAATTATGGATGATGCTTGAGGTCTTATAATTTCACCTACCCACAACTTGCCTTCGTCCACAAAACTCTCTCTTATGAATCTGTCCCTTTTTGGGGACCCCCACCAACTTTCTTGTGTGGCTCAATGTTTCCCACTTCTTGTTTCATAATGCTCATTGACCTTTCTTCTATGTATGCCCCTTCTTTTTTCTTGTTCATCTGGGCAAAACTCATCATCATCCTCCATTGAATGATGCCAGAAAACTCAGCCCCCAATTTAGAATCGTCATGTCAGTGCCCCTTTTCTTTCTTATGAATATATATATATATATATAATTATACCTTTGAAATTTACAATATGATTATTTCAATTCAGATTCAACATCCTCCCTATGTTAACTGTATTTGGCTGTTTGGACTCTTGTCCTGTTCAATTCTGTGATTACTTAACTATATGCACAATAAAGTACCACTTCTTGAATGTTATGTATGTCCTATTGTACTCCTTCCCTCTTATTTGTTTTTAATATAAGAGTTAATTAATTTTTTTAAATAAAAAATGTTAAATAAATAATTTAATTATAACATAAATTTTAAAATATTTATATATATTATTATATTATATATATAAATCAGGTAAATTAGGTTTGAAAAAAACGGTAGTTTAATTAGTTGATTGCTTCCTTAATCTTTTAAAAAAAGTTAATTAGCTTTTATACTAAGGAATGTAGATGTCATAATATTTATTTGAGAGTTTTTTTTTGGCTTGATCCTACATATAAGGTTATATTTCTTTTTGGGTCCTACATTAAAATTTTCTTTTCTGCAATACTTTTTTTTTTATCTCTACAGATTTAATTATTATCATTAAATGAGAAATGAGGCTGAATCTCAACAATTTATGAACTTAGCCCAATGATATAGCTGTCATCATGCAAACTCGTAGTCACAGGGTAAGGCCCAACACTGTCTGCATAATTTAACTGGAGAGACCCATTTATCCTGTACAAATTGTTTGTTTAAATTAATGTAAACAGAAGTGACTTTTATAAACTGAAATTAAAGTAAAAGTTAATTACTGCAATGCAATTTATATTTGAATATATTTTTATAAATTTGACATAAACTTGCTGAAATAATATATTCAAAGTCAGTTTTAGGATGTTAAAATTTAAAGAAAGCTAAAAGTTAGAAAAATTGATTTTTTTGTCCACAAGTTTTTTTTTGCCCCAAAAACTATTCCAAACATTAGATGTTGGACTAAAATGACTGTTCATAGCAGAAACTTCAGTTGTACATCACATGACGTGATGCCAAACAAGCCACATGAAGGCCACAGAGGGCTTGTTTTGCGGAGCATTTGGAAAAGCCAAACGCACGTTCAACAATATTTTTCCACAAAATGAGATAATCTCCTTCATATATTGACTTCGACTAGCGTAAAAATACTTTTTTACCGCATTCTCAAACAGGCACACAATGGATGCAAACACATGTTTGCTACCCACATAAAAAATTACATTATGTTGAAGAACAAAACTTTCACATCTCATTGACAAAACATATTCAGAGTTACAGTAACATATTTACATTAGAAATTAGAATGATAGCAGTTCTGACTTCTGAGTTCTGACAGCAAACCCCATGGATTTTTTTATCTCAAAAAGGCTTCCTCAAGAGAATATCAAGCTCAAGAGTTTCTATCTGCTATCATCCTGTTCATATACTCGACTTATACCACACAAGGTTCCAAAATTTTGAGTTCCCCAGCTAACCCATTTGCAATGCATTACTATACCAATTCAAGCCTCCTCCTCCTCCTCCTGAATATTCTCATCCTCAGTACCGCTGTCATATTTGTCAAAATAAGTGTCTGACTCTTTTGTTCTGATTGACCAAAGAAAACTGAGGAATGATTGGATTTAAGATAAGAGGGATTATCTGACTTCATTGGCCACATGTGGCGTTTAGAGTTTACAAAGAGGCAAACTTATCAAAGCATTCAAAAGTCAAAACACATCAAAATGAGACAAGAGTCAACTGTTGAAATAATTCAACAATGGACCACATATATGATGAGTTATTTCTTGTCCCGGCTCAAATATAAAGTGATATACTAAGGTTGAAGGAATTAAATGGGTTCAATTAGGTGTCATGAACTAATATATACTGAGACCCGATTTGCTGGCCCGTATTCATTGATGGGCTGAATACTGGGTCCCCCTATAAATACAGGGCTATGATCTCCGAGTTAGCTAGGGTTAACAGCCGCCTTACTTCCCCATCTGCAGATGGTTTTCTCTATTCCCTAGTGATAATCTGGTTGATCTACCCCTTCCATCATACGTATCCATGGATCTAGGTACCTTTTCGCAATGCTTTAGATTATTCCATTAAACTTGTATGCCTATTAAAACCCATCATCAACTCCTGAAATTACTTTCGGAGAGTTTCATTTGTTTTTAATCAGGGCACAACCTCGAGAAAGAAAGACTTTGCTACCAGCTTTTTCAATAAACAGCACGAAAAACAATCATAATTGAAACAATTTTATAGCAATCATCTAATAATTGTAATAAGTGGTTTTATCCTTTTCAATCTAAGTACAGTTATATTATACTTATCTGTAGTTTGCACAGGAAACTCGAGAAAAAAATACCTCTTGCAAGTCTTCATCAGAAAAATTAGGCTCAGCTAGTCTTGAATAAACAGTTCCCCATCATCAATCTTCTTTCCATTTTCTCATATCATCCTAAAATAAGCAAAACATGTGCAAGCGTATGTAAATAGAATGAAATAAAGTTAAGAATATAAACATAT
>JANTPZ010003192.1:0-15887 GCA_025593235.1 Vachellia pachyceras
CTTAACAATCTCCATGTTTCCTGCAATAACAGCAGAGCTGAAGGCAGTGTTTCCCATTGAGTCTTGTAAGTCCAAGTCTATGTTGCTCGCATTCATCAACCTCACAAGCCCCTGCACAAACTCTAAATGGCCTGCTCCTGCGGCTACATGAAGCGCTGTTGACCACCCTTTTGCAATGGAAGCATTCAGAAGCCTTCTGTCGTTAGCTAACATAGACTGTGCTTCTTGCCATTTTCCTTCCAATGCATACTGGAAAAGAGGCACACATACCTCCAAGTAGCTGTGTCTAGCCTCCACTGAAACAGAAGTGACTTGATTGTGAACTTCTCGTACCAATAATTTGGGATATTGAATTCGTGGGAAAAGGTTATCCAAGAAGGTAAGGTAAAAAAAGTATAGGTTAAATTATGGGGTAAAGTAGCATCTAGAAAATACAGTAATTGGACAAGCATTTCTGAAAGGGTAATGATGTATGTATATATTGCAAAGTTATAAACAGCAAGTTATTTTTTACGTTATTTTTTATGAACTAGCTTAGTGACAAAAATACTGCCAAATGACAACGTCGAAACAAATTATCTGAAAATATAAATGGGAAAGAAATTATAAGTGTAGGTCGGTTTTATATTATTTCGTTGTTGTCAAACTCACAAGACTCGTCAAGTTTACGATTTTACGATTCTACCTTGCAAAAATACATCAACTTGCCCTTAATTAAACTTGTACTAACTAAAAAGTCAATCAAACTCATGAATTTAGTTACCAAGTTTACTTTTTTTATGTTTCTACATTATAAAATCATGCCAATTCACTCTTAAACTTACGCTAATTTTCTTAGATTTCATTATGATTAGTGACTTTTTATATAAACTTGATAAAAATTTCTTTATTGAGTGTGGTGGTCTATGGATGTTGATAGATTTAATTTCAATTATTAAATTTCATATATATATTTAAATCAAATTGTTGTCATTTTTAATATTTAAATTATTTAATTATATAATTTTAACTGCTATTTATTAATAAAACTAAATTCTTATGATTCTCCAATTAGAATCTACGATCTGAATTTTCATTTCTGTCACGAATTTATTTAAACTTGTGAATTTAAGAACGTTATTTTTACGCTTACAACTACCTAGTTTAATGTTTTTTGTTTATATTATAGGAAAATCATAAGGAGTAACACTAATTGAACATTTTAACGTTATATCAGACATTATCGAATGTAGATAGTGTATGAATTACTTGTATCCTCTAAAAACTCAAGGCAAGGCCTTTTAAAATATGCTGATTCAACCCTCCGTAGTTGAGGTTGACTAGGTCTTTCAGCTTCAGGAGGATTCACTGCAGCACCATTTGACGCAGCCATTTTATCTGCAAATGTATACACTTCATTATACACACACACGTTCAGCATCAGCATTTGAAGGTTCTATCAATTTAGTTTCGAAAAAATAGGCACTTATTCATACTCATAAAAACTGCGATGATACTGTATTATATATACATATATACTATAAACAGACACACACAAAGGGGTCCCAGTTATATATAGTTCATTTAAGAGTTTTGCTTTGGCCTTAAATACAACGTCTCCTTTCCTCTTAAGTTTCCCCTTGTATTCATATAAGACCCCTATTTTTGGCCCAAAAAAATATAAGACGCCTGTTGATTGCGGTTTTTTTACCTTGCACATTTTATTTTTAATTATTAAAATTTATTTTTGAAAAAGCATTATAAATTAAGTCGTTACATATTAATTAAAAAAAATTACTTACCCACTTATTTTTAAAATTTATAAATTAATTGAAAACTTACATTTAAGACAGAAGGGAATAGATTTTGTTTGGCGCAACTATATACTATGATAAACATGTAACTTTTTTTTTTTCAACCAAGAATAAATGAAAGGATATTGGGTGAAACTCAGCAAGTTCCGGGAAAAACTTTGCGTTTTGGCCCCACTAATTAATAAATTCACCAAACAAATGATTTCAGTCATTGATCGTTATTCAGTTCTATCTTTGTGGCTGAACTGCGTTTCCTCCAAAGTTTTCTTTTTAAAAAATTTACAAAGGAATATATGAAAAAAGAATATTTACTATAGATATAAAAACATATTTATTTCCTTCAGACTTGAAATCTGTGTAATTTCAATAATAATCCTCCATACCTGGACTTCCGACTGCAACAGGAAAATTTCCCCTTGTAGAACTTACCTAGAACCAGTTTGTGGAATCGATCGAGCTAGTTTTCTTGGAAATGATATGATTAAAATTACAATTCTTAAACTGTATGTGCAGAAAAAGGATCAGATTCGAAAGATCTGAGTCATATTTGAAAATGAGTTTCCGACATCTTGGATGAATTCACAAAGGTATAGCCCAGAAAGAGAAGAAGAAGTATAATGAAATGAAAACATATAAGTGAGAATTATTAAAAGAATTTCTCCTGTAAACACATGGGCAATACAGATAGCATTCACAGTAGAAGAAGGTGAAGTATCTGTAAATGAATAGAGAAAGAAGGTAGAAGACAGTTATTTTACCTAATGGAGGAATGGCTTTATATGTTCTTTGCTTTCAGGATGCTATTGCTTGATATTTTGAGAGGTAATGTGATGTGAGTGAATATATATTTATAGCAATGCGAAAGAACCTTCTAGGGTTGTTCCTCTTAGTCAAGTTAAAGCATGAAGTCAATTATCAATAATTTAATTAAATAGCCCATAGAGATTGTGCTGTAACTTAGGCAATGCATATACTTACAATAATAGATGATGATTGATGAGGAATTCTCTATATTTTTAAAATTAATTTTACACATTAATATGTATTAAAAGAAACCTGTGCACGAGTACTAGATAAAATACCTCATTAAAATCCGCGTGTAATGTTTAAAATGTCTAGATCTTAGTTTAATTCTTTCAAATATATATATGTTTCTTGTCACATATTCTAATCCGTATGCTTATGTATAATATATAAGTATATATTTATAGAGACCAAGAACAATATTTTCCATCAGTTTGATCTTCTCTAAATGGATGAACCCCATTCATTAACTTTTTATTATTGAAAAAAAGATATAATATGAATTAATTAATCACATTTCTTGTCCTTGTTGAGTTTGATAAACACACACACAGATGTTAGTGGTAAGATAAATTATAAATGTATGAGTGACCATACATATCTTGACCTAATTCAATAAGTTAAATTGCAATTTGTAAGTGTCTTCTATTCCACTCATATTTCTCTATACATTTCTTAAAATTAAAGTGTAGGCCTTAAATTTATATAGTCTATGATAGATTTTTAATGAGCTATGAACAGTAAGCCTTTAGATTGATATATATTAATGAGTTATCACATTTATATAGTTGTTTCTAATAATTCCGCGACTTAATCATCGCATTAAGCGATTCCTTCAGGAAGTGCTATGGAAGTTTCACTTAATATGACAATTAAAAATAACTTAGTGGTGGCTCTTGAAGTTCCTGGATGCCATGAGGTAGTACTATTATCTTGAGAAGTACTTGTTATTTTAAATTATTTATTAGACCAAAGTAGCCCCTCATGTCAAAATGTTGCAAAGTCTGTCCCTAAACTTAAGAATCCTTTGGGTGGAACATTTTTTTCCTTTATATCAACTATGATCTTTAATATAATTAAGAGTCAGTTGACTTTTTCATTGATCAACAAAATCTAAATAAATTAATTAACTATAACATACTTTTTAAGATAAATATGTATATCTTTATATTATATACCAGTTTATAAATTAAGCAATTAATTTTTAAGAAAAATGATAAATAAATTTATTAATGGTTTCCTTAATCTGTTGAAAATAACCAAATGACTCTTATATTTAAGACTAAATATAGGACTATTTATGGAAGTGTAACTGATATTGTAAAATTAATTTAACAATGTGAATCAATTTGTTCCTTTGGTTTCTTTTTCCATGGAAAGGTGCAACATTGTGTTTAAGGTGACTATCACGTGTTTTCCTGTTTTGTTTTTTTGTCTTGGGTCTCGTACTCCCTACATCTTCCTCCTTCTCGATCTTTTCAAACCTTTACGTGTGTGTGTGTGTGTGTTCTCTCTGAGATGAACTATTAGCATCTTAATATTAAATAATCATGAGGCCTAGCATATTTGGTACTTAGATGGGTTGCTTAAAAATCTAGTCATCTCATAAGCAGTGTAGAAATCCTCAAATCTAGAGGGAGATCTGGCAACCATTAAGCATATGACACGGGTCCCACATGTTGTGACATGCATCAAAAAGTATTCTAGGTGCTGGTTGAACCAAAGAAACTTCATAATGCTGGATAAACCACAAAATAGGATACTCGATGTATTTAGAAAAAAGTATTTCAATTATTATATTAAAAACTTCTATAAAATATGATTTGTTATAAATTTATATTTTATATTGATGTTAATGATCTTTACTATGTGTTACCACTTCCAATCCTAAAATTAAGAGGTAAAGAGTTTATTTTGATCATAATTATATAAAAACTCAATAAATTTTTCTTCTAAATTAATAATTTCTTAAAAATATCTTAATGATTGCATATAATGGGCTTGTTTGGTGGAGCGTTTGGAAAAGCCAAACGCACGTTTAACAGTATTTTTTCGTAAAACGAGATAATCTTCTTCACATATTTACCTCGACTTGCATAAAAGTACTTCTCTACCACGTTCCCAAACAGTTACAATATGGTATTTCAATCAATAGGTAATTACAATACATATGATTAAAAATAATATTTTAAGCAAACTAACATACATTTATTACAACTAATTAATTTAACTAATTTTAATTTTAATAATTTAGTGATCCGGTTCTTATTTTAGGGATTAGTGAAAGTAGATTTTTTAAAGAGTCACGTGTGAATAATTCGTTTTCATATGTCCAGGATGGCGAAAACACAGGTGCTTAGGTCCAGTTGGGTGGGAGATTCGCTACTTTGTGCCTGTTTGGGAAGCCATTTTTCCAAACGGTGCACGTAAGTCGAGATAAAACCATCTTGAAATCTGTAAAAACCATCTCGAAATTCATAAAAACCATCTTGAAATCCGTAAAACCATCTCGAAATTCTCAAAATGCCTCAAAATCTGCAAAATCTATTTTCCTAACGGAGTTCCCAAACAAGCACTTTATGGGTGGGATGCTACTTATGTATATTACTGTACATGTGAGAGAGAGAGAGAGAGAAGGCTTGTTGGGTGTGGGTCTTTTTGCACCTGCATCACTCGCACTTATGGTGGGCTAACCCACCGAACCGCTTTTTCTAAAAAAATAAAATTGATTAATAAAAAATTTAGCAGCTTTCGATCACAATGTAAATGTAATTAATATCAAATAATCTTTAATTACTTGATTTGTGCTTAATATTTTGAATTACAATGTTTGCATTTTATCTTATAAAGTATCTAGATGTCTAAGTTGTATTTTTTAAAATTTGAATTAATTGTTTTATATTCGAGTTATGGTATATTTTTATGCCTACTTTGTTTTTGTGAAATATAACGCATATTAAATAGTGGTAAGTTGAAAACTTATGTAATTTAAGGTAGATTTAGTGGGATACAAGATTTTTCTTCGATCAGATTGAACATATTGTGACTGACTTATAAATAGATCTATTAGTGAGTGATTAATTTCTTCCTACTTTCCTACATGCTTCAAGCTCCCAATTACAAACTGCCTCCACGCTTGTGATCGACAATGATGCCTCACCTCATTTATGACATAAAAAGGTGAAAACTAAAGCAACCTGCAATTATTTGTTCTATCGTGGTTAAAGCCAATCTATAGACACACATGCTTCCGTATATTTTATACCTTTCAAACATTAATCCACTGAAATTTTGTAGCGGTGATAGGATACTATGGAATCCAACAGGTTAAAAGCATGAGAAAACTCTCTGAAAGAACTCTTAATAAAGGATAGAATTTGAGTCAAGTTATTAGTTTTTCTTTTTAAGAAAATTAAGGAATGAGCGCAGCCTATGAAGTTGTACAGAACTTTGCTTTGAAAAAAAAATACCCAGAAATGATGTGCAGAATATATATATATATATTGTTGTGATCAGCACTTAAACATTAGTGGATCTTCCACCTTAACTCCATTGTTGTAATCATCCTGCTAATAGCAACACCTATAAATAAACAGTTAATCTTAGTCGCATCCGAAGACACTGTCTTTAAAAGTTATTCCGCGATTATCGACAAGGTAAGTTCTGGCACTTCCCAAGATTAAACGGATTCTTCCTGTAAGGATACAGAGAGATAGAATTAGTAGAAGGTAATATAACTCAACAAGGCAGAAGAATATGTAAGAGGGGAAGAGAGGTGCACAAAAACTCAAAATGTTGTTTCTCTAGAAACCTTAACTTTTGAACCACCTTATATAGGCCACAACATTGCAGCGATGAGGAGATTTTTTCTAAATGTTGATAGCCATAAAAGTTGTTTTATGAAATTGTTTTTGGCATTAGGAGTGAAAGGCCTTTTAAGGCCATCAATGCCTAATGCTAAAGAGCAATTAAAACAATTCAAGACATCCGTTTATGATTTCAATACTTCAATATCCCGCTTCCAGAATTAAAAGACCAGTAAAGATGACATTCAATTGTAAACATTTCATTACTTAAGTCTCTAATAAAAGATTCTTAGTTCACATTTTAATTTGCACACACAAGGAAGGGGAAATTACTGGATTTATCCCCAATGGCCTTGTTTGTGTGCAAGAATACTCCTCATTTTGGCTTTTTTACTAGTTCAAGAAACGTTTATTGTATATGTACTTGAACCCCCACAATCCCAAATAAAATGGGCCTTCTTTGACACATGCACACACAATATTTACAACATATACATGTAACAATGAAGTATCACTACTTTGGCAATGATGTTTGGTAACAATTTGAAACTAACTGGTTATATTTCTTAATGACATAATTATAAATGGAGAAACTTAATTCAAATTTATTAAAATTTCAACGCCAAAGACAACAAGTGGCCGGTGCTACCAACGTAACGATGATTGTATATCTAGTGGAAAAAAACTAGTTTAATGTCCAACAATGCTTCAAATAAAATTATCCTTCATCAATGGATAACCGTACTTGGTAAAAAAATACTATTCTTTGGGTCTAATATGGTTCACAGCTAGATGCATGAGAGTGATTGTTGAAATAGCCCATTAGCCCTTATCAGCTATGGTGCCGCTCATGCGAGGCAATAGAAAATAAATTAGAATATTATTACTCCAAGGCGGAAATTTCCAGGAGAAGTCCCCAAAAGTGTATTCATGAGTGCTTCTTGGTTCATGGCTCATTGACCTTAAAAGTCTTAGTCCTCCACTACCAAAAAGTTAAAGAATTATTCATGAAACCTTATTCTTTCTCGATCATTAAAACATAGTCAATTAACTCAGAAGGGTGATTTTATTTTACTCTTTTTGGGGAAAAGCCAGTCACGATCGTTTGTCCTTAGCTACAATGAATCATGACCTTTATCCAATGATTTGACCCGCCACTTTAAGTTTGGCAAAGCCTTATGATTAAATGGCACGTGTAATTATGCATTTTTTAAAGGAATTTTATCTAATGGGTAATTTGGAATATGTGTTTGTTGGTATATTCAGGTCCTAGATCCTAGCAATGCCATTGAGCTTATGAATAGAGATAAGTAGGGTGTTTTATTTCTTTAGTTTAAGAAAAGAAACCAGAATATAGAAAAATATCTCGCTTCATTTTGTTACTTCTAATTATTTTTTATTTAGTCAAATTTTCATCACTCTTCTAATTGTGTTTTAATACTTACGCGATTATCTTACTTTCAATACAAATATCTAGTCATTTATTTAGACATTCTACATGAACAATTACACATTGCCCAAACTTAGTAGGGCCAAGATAGATTACAAATTGAAGTAAGCAACTGTACAATTAAGAACGTTAATGTTAAATAATGTAATAATACTTGTACGCTTCTGATTATAAGCAACAAATAACCCAATTATGTTGTTTCAAATGTTGGTTAAAATTAACTGGATACAATAAACAGGTAAACAAATGTAATTTTGTTCAGCAATGCCCTAATTTTGAAGAGAAAGAATGTGTGGTCGAGAAAGAGAAAGTTAGAATTAAATACAAGTATTCGGGCAAAAAAAAAAGAATTAAATACAAGTGAGGAGTTATTCAATGGATAAACGACAAAAGAATCTTCAAACACTCTAATAAGTGTCTCTTTCTCTTATAAAAGGGCCTCAGCCATGCTCACAATTGAATTGCAATAATTCTGGATACGGTAGATCTACAGAAAAAGTGAAGATATTTGATATCAACTAATTCATTTAGTTCACTTCACATGTAGTCATTGAATAGATTAAGTTTGACCGCACATCGAGTCCGAAAGGTCAATGTGTCGTGATTCCAAGTCGCTACTTACATATGTTAAGTCCTAACATGGAACATTTTATATCTTCCAAATTTTATCACACTATATAAAATAATATATATTATTTAATGAAATTCATTTTATTTTAAATCATTTTCTATTAAGATTTACTTTTACAACGTTTATTCAAACAAATTTTTATTTTTTAAAATACATTCTAGACAAAGCTACTTCTCCTGAAGGTTATCCAAATGGGCCCTCAACCATTTGGACCGTTCATTCTGGTTCTTGAAACATTGGATTAAGTAATAAAATTAATTTAAATGACTTGAAGAAATAAAATTAATAAAATGAAATGGTGAAAAAAGTTTTAAAAACATATATGAGGTGATTCTGTTTTTTTTTTTTTTGTTTACCAAGATGATGGCCCAAGCCCATAGATCTCAAACTTGAGCAGACACTGTTTCGGTATGGGTTTGAAACTTGTTTTCCACCCAAAACCAAATCGTCTCCATTTTTACACGTTAAAGAAAACCAAGGCCTCTGCTTGTTTACCATCGTCATCGCTATATTGTTGTTTGTTTACCCTTCATTAGCAACCAGATCTGATATCAACGTCAGAAAGGTGAACAAATGTTTTTACAACAAACGCTTTATTCTCACCCGATGTTTTGGATGTCATAATTTACTATAATTTCACTGATAATGGCATAGTGCTCACTGCTCAGCGGTCCATAAGTTAAAATCCAGTCACTGCCCCTGCAAGTTATATTATCTTTCCTATTCTGTCCTCTCCTTCTTTGCAAATACAATGTTTTGCTTCAATTTTTAATGTTACCGATTGAAGTTTAATCTCTCTAAAATCTAGTTAATTAAATGATACTGTATAGTGTATATGGACTAACAATTCGGCTTCCCTTCAAGATTCCAGTATTTGAAGGCCCAGTATTAGAGTCTGACAAATAAAATTCCTTGCGATGCCTCTGGAGTGCTTCCTTTCTCTTCTGCAGAGACCTGCAATTGAAACGCTTTGCCATTTTCACTTCTTCCCACGAATCTGTCGGAGGGAAACTAACCCATGATTAGTACTCTTGCTTCGGTACTTCTTATTGTATGATCCACTACACGGATTCTGTGGTTTTCCTCGTGATTGGCTGAATTTCCCCTTCTTTCTCCACAATTACGAAATATAAAGGAGCGCCTACTCGGGGCTACAGTGGGTTTCAGTTTTACAGGGGCGATTGTATTTGAAGAACGCAGACAATTATATTGTTCCATTTACAATACTTAATCTCAGTCTCTTCACCACACTCCGGTAAACCAATGTCTTTCTTTTCCCTTTTGACCCTTGTTGAAATTTGATTCTAACAGCACACATGGTTACAAGTAGTTATAGGCCCCTTATTTCTATTAATGTTTTTGTTTAATAGAAATAAAATTGATATTGGATGAGATGGTTCTCTGCTCCATCTAGATGAATGGTTCCTGCCTCAATTTTTTTTTACGTGTAGATTTTTATTATTTTGAAGTTAGGCCTAGATTTATGGAGCATGTTGCTTAAACAATTGCATCAATTTCTGGCAAATGATAACCATGAGCACGGGATTAAATCTTAAGCTGCTTGTGCAAACCAAATAACTTTGAATTTTGTTATACTCCCATTCTTTTAGGTATTGCTTGCATAGTTGTCGTTTGTACGTGCCTTCGATCACATATCTGCATAATAAACTCTAAAAATATGATTCACTGATAGAATTATACCTACTGAATGGAGAGGTAAGCTCAAAATTTCTCATTTTCACATGTTGGAGATGATGTGTTACATAAAAAATTGGACTGTCCAAGTGCCTGGGAGAAATTGTTAGTTCACTATGAGATTATTAAGCAGTATTCCTTTTTCGGAATTTTAGAGCTTGTTTGGGAACTCTTTTCAATTCTAGGTTTTGTTGCAAAATTTAGGTTTTACATTAAAACCTAGATTTTATCTAAGTACTCACATTTTTTTCAAAAACCTAGATTTTGAAATAAAACCTAAATTTGAAACATATGTTTTGAAAAAGTTATTTTCTTGTCAAATAACAATATCTCATTATAAATTTTCTCTTTCATGTTTTTTCTTTCCTTTTCTTTCCTACTTACTTTTTGTCTTAAACTCCGTAAAAGCTAATAACTTCTCAAATACTATCACCTTTCAAAACCTAGATTTTGCTACAGAATCCGTAAAAGTTATTCTCAAAACCTATGTTATCTTGAACTCTGTAAAAGTTATTCTCAAACGGTTTCCAAAAGACCTCTTGATCTGTTTCTGGTTGAGCATTATAAAATTCAAAAATGAAATCGTTTATTTTAAGCACAATACTTGAATCTATGTCCGATGGATAGCGAGAAACACCTTCAGATCATTTTTGTCATTTTTATATGATCTCAAAATGCGATAGATTTTTGGGCTGGTGGTGCAACGTATGTTGGCATTAACTTTGTTGCTTACGATGGGACGTTGAGTGTCATTGCTTCAACCTCCATGACAATGCATGTGGATCTTGATGTAGAGTCGTACTCTTGGGTTGTTACAATTTTCGCCTTACACTCAAAAGCCCCAAAACCGAGAATTCGACTATCGCCTTATTGCCATATTTCAAATTTTGTGGGAATTACTACATTGAGATTTACCATTTATGATTCAGAATGCAAGATGATCAAACTTTAAGTTGAATCCGTGGGGTATCATCTTGGTCAAACTGGATATGGAGATTCTACGGTGGCACTATAAGCTTTGTCCACTTCACAAATCACTACTATGATTTAAATTGCTTAAACCAAACTGGCTTTTAGAGTCCCCCCTTATATAACTACTCAAGGAATAAAATTCCATGTCTTCCTTTACACTTATTTCTTATAGAGAAAGGGTATATTTTATTATGATTCAAAGACTGCAGGGTCTGAGGAACATTGCATTAACAAACGAAGGACACTTTAACCAATTTTTTTAACATTTGAATTACCTATTTGTTGCTCAGCAATTTTTATTATGTAACCTTATCGGCTTTGATATTGCTCCAACAGGTTAGAGAAACCATATTTGGGAAGGAGTCTCATTCAGAATTGGCACACTCATGGAACAAAACTGTGAAACAGACATTTGGACCTTTGATAAAGTCTCAGTTCACGAGGATGTTAGTAGAAGTGTTTAACGAATGCTGTTGGTAAGTTCCCTGATCTGGAAAATAGAGAAACAGAACGGAATTTTGAGGCTAATCACTCCTATTATCTCTCAAGCCTAGGAGAATCTCCAATTTGGTATGATTCATTCAATTCATGAGTAGCTCATACATGGCTGGCCTATTTATAAACAGAAAGTAGGGTTGGGAATGCGGGCTGGCCCACGCGGGTTGACAGGCTAGAAACCGCCAACCCGCGGCCTGCCAGCCCGCTAACTTTTTTCTTTTATTTTTTTAAAAATAAATTTCTTTTCCCTTTTTTACCCAATTTTTTTCTATAAGATTGCATATTTACATGATTTTCTTTCCAATCCTATCAATAAGTGTTCAATAATTTCCTAAAAATAGAATTTAATATTATTTTTTTTCTTTGTAAAAATATTGGGATGAAAAAAATCATAGGAAATATATTTTTTTAAAAAAAATTAAAAAGCGGGTTAGGCGGGCTGGCCCGCCAACCCGTGACCTTAACTCGCCTAACCTGCAGGTTAAAGGTGGCAGGCTAGAATGAGTCAGCCCCAGCCCGCCATTTTTTACGGGCTGACGGACCCAACCCGTTTTTCCATCCTTAACAGAAAGAGAAACTAATTGACTGACCCTCCTAAATGGACGTCTAAGTGACTAGTGGCCAAAACGCATGACAAACGCATGACTAACCAATTAACAATCTAACAAACTAATCACTTAACAACCAACCCGTGACCTTAACTCGCAGGTTGAAGGTGGCAGGGCCTTCCATTTTTTATGGGCTGGCGGACTCAACCCGTTTTCCCATCCTTAACAGAAAGAGAAACTCACTGATTGACCCTCCTAAATGGATGTCTAAGTGACTAGTGGCCAAAACGCATGACAAACGCATGACTAACGACCAATTAACAATCTAACAAACTAACACAAACAACCAAACTCCAATTTTTGTGCTTCTGGGATTCTATCATTGACTCCCCCCTTGAAATCCGTCGTGTCCTCACAGCAGGACATGGGGTTCCATGTACGACTCTTCCATCGATTTCAGAGAAGCTGGATGAAGGTTGCCTCCCTCATGACTTACAGCAGCGAGAATGAACCAGTGCAGCGATGGACTAGACGGAAGGAGGCGCCACACCTGAAGCAATGCCCTTTCTCCCTTCGTTGCTGTCTGGTCTCGTCCACGCTGGTGTCACTGATGTATTCGACACAGTTGGCCATGACGAGAGGGACAGGGGTGCAGGCGTGGGTGTTGTCGCTACTCGTGCTGGAGTTGGGTCTTCCTCTAGAGCAAACTAGTTCACCTCACAATGGGCTCCAGATGAGTTTGCTTTGATCAGATCGGGTGGAGTGAGATATGGGCTTGGACCCACAGTTCTGCAGTGTCTTTTTCTCAAATTCCATAGCTAGACTGGCAACTTGGTACATGAATTTGGGTTTGTGGATCCTCACCTCTGATCTGATTTCTTCTCAGAGCCCATGTAAGAAGACCCCAAGGAGGCAATGCTCTAGCCAGTTTTTTTTTGTTGCCCACCCGGTTCACCGGAGCTTTGCTCCAACTACGTCCGGATCCGACCCGTGTCGCGCACCTGGCATGGTGGGTGAGTTTCCCAACGGTGGTTGCTGCATACACAAGGCTCGAACCCGAGACCTTGCTTAAACTGGAACAAACCGCTTACCACTTGATCCAACCAACCGTTGGTAATGCTCTAGCCAGTTGATCACTCGTGTGACTCAACGCACCCATTTTTGCTGATAGTCCTGTAAGCTACCGGTTTGATGTATGTTGCACAAATGCTGGTCAGGATTTAAGCACTCCAGCAGCCCAAAGTGTTTGTTGAGTGTTTGCACGATTTCATCCAGTAGAGTAGCATGCATTTGGCATTTACCTGGGAGAACAAGTCCAACGCGTCACCTTCAAGATACATTGCAGCCACCTCCACTTTGTCGTCCTCCGGAGTGGTATATTATCTGAAGAACTTTTCGGCCTTGAGCATCCAACCATGTGGGTCCCTGCCGCTGAATTTGGGGAAATCGATTTTTGCCATTGGAGGTCGATATCGAGGGAATTCTTCATCATTGTCCAGATCGTCATCCCAGTGCCTCCATTTCCTTTTTTGGCGCTCTTGCGATTGAATCTCAATGTTGTGACTCTCTCGTAGCTCGTCCAACGTATCAAGCTTGGCAGCAATGGCTGCCAATAAGTCAGGTTGTACATGGTTGTTGCTGACAGAGGAGCGTGTGGTCACCATGGTTGATTGAAACGTGGCTCTAATACCAAAATGGTAAGTTCCCTTATCTGGAAAATAGAGAAACAAAACGGAATTTTGAGGCTAATCTCTCATAGCAAGTGTCTCACTAATGAGGGATTATAGAAGCCTAGGAGAATCTCCAATATGATAATATTGATAGGCAGTTTGTTAATATTAAGTGTCACTTGACCAATTTGAAAATGGAGCAAAGTAGTTTCATTTTCGTTGAAAAACCAACGCTTGATATTTTTAATAGTAAGGGGTGACATTTCTCCAAGAAAAAATCTCATGACAACATTGCTATTCAAGAAAAACTTTCAAAACAAATTTACATCGTAACACCAAAAGTATAGTATAGGAAAAGTTAATTCTTTGATCCATATTAGTTCACAAAAATTTGTATACAAGTCTTTTTACTTCAACTCATCATGACTCAATTCTTGTACCTTTCACCAATTTTTTTGCTCATTGTCAGTACTGGAAAATGGGTGAATGATTGTAACGATGAAGACATTGTTTGTGTTTTAAATTCTTTCCTAGTAGTGACTACTCTGATGTGGTAATAACTTAGTTAAAGTTATTGACAAAATAAATATTTTAAAAATCTAAAAAACAGGTGGTTGGAATATGTATCAAACTCTACCATTTATGAAGTGATTGGCTTCCACACAAAAATTACATGGTGATCCCTAATGATACAACATGAATTACTTATACATAGCCAAATAAGAGGCCATAATATATATTCAATGGGCCTCTGTTTGTTCAGTAAAGCATGTGCTTGCTAGGTCGAAATAAGGACCTTAAATAATATGTAGAGTAGATAATATCATAAAAAAGTTGAAATTGCAAAAACAAAAATATGACTATTGGAAAAAACGAAATCACAGAAATGAAACTAGGAACCCATTTTATGCCATGTTCATATGTTATGAAGAAGAGACTTCCAAAAGCTACCATCATGCTTGTTATAGACATGAAGAGAGTTGCCAATCCAAATATCACCTTTGAGGGAAGAGACTTGTAAAAGTCATACTCTGCATAACGAGATATAAGAATAGACAAGAAGATTAGTATGGAGGCTGCAGATGAGACCATTGCAATAGCATCTGATACTGCAAATATCATGAACAATTGTTTCCTAAGATAATTCGGAGTCCCTAAATCATCATTGATACCACCTGGTACACTAAATGCAGCAGCGAACACTCCGGTAGTGATAAGAGTTGAAACAACCATGCAAGAGTTAGCAGTCCTCTTCATCCATGACTCTGCATCTTTTCTTAATGCAGAATGCTCCTTAGTGAATAACTCATGTGGAGTATCGCCTTTTTTGTTTTTCATATTCACGTATGATGGTAAAATTATCTTCTTCACCTCCTGCCATATCGAAAGGTTTGTCCATGTAAATTTCATTCACACACACGCATAATTTCTCATGTTCTTAATACAAGGTTTAATTGATTTTTTTGGAGATTAAAGAAGTTAAATGCATAACTTTAAAATATTTATATTTATTATTTTCTCCAAACTAAATTGGCTGACTTACAAACTTATACGCAATATAATAATACACATCAATAAATATTTGAAAGTAATTTATTTAGTTTCCTTAATCTTTACTTATATTAAGAATCTGAAGGGGTGCTATGTGTATTGTAGACACAGCCATTTCATATATAGATGATGATAAGGAACATGTACCTCAAACCATAGTAGTTCGAGCTTCATTTGGAAAGCTGCTCCGGAGACCAATTCGAGTCTATTGGCTGGTGCTAACTTTGCAGCCAAATGTAATATACCGTTTCCATCATTTGTGTCTACATACGACATTATGATATCCTTAGTCGCACATATATCTCGGATGAGATTGAAGATTTTAGGGTGACGATGTGAAACAGCAACGTGAATTATGCTTTGCTTTTGGCTGTCCAATTCCCATACTAAATCAGGGTAAGATCCCATAATCTCAGCTAGAAAGTCAAAGTTTCCAACTCTTGCAGCATCGAATAATAGTCTTGATGGC
>JANTPZ010003193.1:0-21241 GCA_025593235.1 Vachellia pachyceras
GTAGAGTATTTTTAATATAATTCCTGAAAGTGGGATCACATTTTATTGCGTGGAAGTTGAGACATGCAACCTCGTTGTTCATCAGTAACTATATGTTATCGACCAAAGAATCTACATATATATAATTTCATGTTGAAATCTTTTGAATTTGAATTTAATTCCTGCACTTTCAATTGTTTACAAGAAGTTGGCGCACGAATATTAGGCCTTGTTTGGTTGTCTTGCTGGGAAAGGAATCAGATTCTGCTTCACAGAGTCGATATACAGAATCTTTATCGTCTTTATTCTTGGCCTAATCTTTTATTATTATTATTTCTATCATGCAAGAACCATATTCTCGTTATCTTGTATAATCTGCTGTTCAGGAACGAAACATACATCTTTACATAAGCAACTTATTTACGAAAAAAATTTCATGGATGAAAATATTTATTCTGAGATCCCAATGCAGGACCTCATGTTGTCAACAGCAGCACATGGTGTTGTCAACACCATCGCATGATGTTATCATTATCAGCACATGGTGCTGTCATTACCATCGCACATGGTGTTGTCGGTATAAGGATCTTATGTTATCAATACCAGTACTTGGGACCTCAGAATAAATATTTTCATCTATAAACCTTTTCATAAATAAATCTTTTATTTAGGACCTTAAAATAAATTTAAAAAAAAACAACCTTCCCCGGCCCACTCGTTTCATTTTGTTCCTTTCTCAGTGTTATTATGAACATAAAGTGTGAAGATCTCAGTTTACTAATATCTATACTAAAATTTGGAAAAAACATGTTATGCATGAATTATAAATTGCACTACTCTATCCTCACCGTTTCATTATGTTCGGCTTTCAACATTTTTTTTTTGTGACAAGCTTTTCTATATTTTTTTACACTAAGACGGAGTGCGAAGATATCATTATACTAATATTTATACTCAAATTCTGGAGTAATTTTTTTTCATGGATATTAATAGAGTAATTGATATGATAAATTTATTAGTAATGTTGCGGCGGAAGTGTTGGCTATAGCCTATAGCTACAGGTCCCGGGAAAATTGCGCCGTTGGCTTTGCATTCCAGCCACCTCCTCCGCCTGGGCCCCGTGCTGGTGGTAAAACACCCTGGTTTCCTTGCGGCAATACTCAGTACCCTGTACCGCACTTTCAAGAAATTTCTTGAATCTACGCCGCCAGTTTTCGCTAGGACGAATTGATAGGGACGATCTAGATTGGAGAGCATTCCTTTCCCACGTGTTCTCCATTGTCTCTCGCGGCGCAAGCATATATAAATGCAGCTTTCCGTGTTCTCCAGCTCCCCTCTTGTAAAGGCTTAAGGAATCTCATTTCTTTTCCCGTCGCCATCCTTATTCGAGAAAAAAACAAGGGAAAAAGGGAAGGAAAGTGGAAAGAAACCGAAGCACAACAGATGGGATCCCAGGATTCGCAGATGAAGATCGTCCATGGCATGTTTGGTTACATACTTGAGGACGTTCCTCACCTCAATGACTATATTCCCAGTCTTCTCGTATCTCCCTTCCACTACACTGTTTCATTTCCATATTTTGTTTTTTGCTACTTCTTCAATCTCAGTTTCTTTTGCGTGGGAATGTGTTAGTACCAGCAGCTTAGAGAAACGACACTCTCGTGTTTATTGATCTCAAGATGAATTCTTTACAAGCTTTGATTTTATTGTAGCTTGATGTTCGCTTTTATAATTTTACGTTGCCTGTCATTGTATTCGCAGACATACCCAAATCCGCTGCGATCTAACCCAGCTTATTCAGTTGTGAAGTAAGTGAAGCCTTCTAATCTGTTAATGACAGAATGTGCGTTGCTTGCTCGTCTTAGTCAATGTACTGATTCTTAATTGTCTTGATAATTATCATCAGGCAGTATTTTGTTGACGTCGATGACACTGTTCCTCAGAAGGTTCCATTCTGCACGTTAGCTGCCTCTTCCTTCTTCTATCTCAAACGTCTTTAACATTCAGTCTTCCTAGTTCCTTGATCTACGAACTCCTTTTTCATTCGAACTTAGTATAGTCTGGGAAAAGAAAGGCTGAAAGGGGGAGGAAGTTCTTCTATTATTACATTGAAGCAGAGCAAACTGATGGCAAGGCTTCCGTCCCCCTTTTCTTTGATCTTTTTAATGGAAAAGAAGAAGGAAAGGATGTATTTCTTCCCTTTCTTATCATCTTTAACATAGTGCGTTTGTTTTAAATTCTGTGCAATCTTTCTATAGATTGTCGTTCATAAGAATAGTCCAAGGGGTGTACATTTTCGACGTGCAGGGCCCCGCCAAAAGGTAACTTTTTCTCGTGTAGATGTATTATTGAAAACCGTTTCGATTTAACTGACAGTAACTTAATGTGCTGTGCAGGTATATTTCAAGTCAGATGATGTGCATGCGTGCATTGTTACATGCGGTGGTCTTTGCCCTGGACTCAACACGGTGATAAGGGAAATAGTCTGTGGGCTATCTCACATGTACGGTGTCAACAAAGTCCTTGGTATAGATGTAAGTGGCATATTCACAATTAATTTAATTTCAAGGTATTATCTGTTGCCTTGTTATACAGCCTCTGATTTGCACTGGTAAATAAAGCTTAGTAGTTGTGAAATCATAGTGTACTCGTTTTGCCACATCACTGTTTTTGACTTATTATTTCATATTTTACGTAGAAATGACATGGAAAATTACCTCTGCAATCAACCATTCCCAACTTGGTATAAATGTTTTGGATGTTAATACTTTTTTTTTTTGGGAGAATGATGTTACATGTTAGTACTTAATTGGATGCTAGAATGATGTTCTTAGTACAAGATGTGAACTTAGAGAGGATTTCATCTATGAAAGGTATTAAAATCAGCATCTATTTGTTTGCAGCCTCTTAGGTCAAACAGGTCTACTTGGAGATGCATCTCTAATTCTACATGTCTTTATGAGCACTTCTATGTTTTCCTTAGTCATGCTAGAGTTCTCTTAGCTATGTAGTTTGTCTTTGTTTCCATTGGATCTTTGTAGCAACTTAATGTCTGTGCTTTGAACTTCTCACAACATAACAATCTTTGAATATTTTGCAAAATCAACATTGAAATTAAAATTAAAATAAAGAGTAAATTATACAAAATTCTACTCAGTTTTGGTAAAAGTACATAGACTTTCATCTTATTTCCAAAATATTCACTTAAGTCAAAGCTTTATGAAAACGCCTTCTACAAAAGAATATGTAGGAGTGGTTGCATATGAAGAGAAAAGTATGATGAACAATTACATGAAACATGGGCATCTTATGGGGTTTGCAGGTGCTAATTAATAAATGTAGATGCTGGAAATTTATTACTTTCTATTCGAGGTTGACAATGACAATTTAAGATCCAAAGACACCAGATTCAAACTATTGACTCAAGGTGAAATCAATATGTTCGCTTCAACAAGTCATAAGTTTGAATGGCAATTACTTTCTATTCAAAACGTACTTCAATATGGATTTTTAACTGAACTAGTATTTGTATATCTTGAAATCTGTTTTATCTTCTCTTTATCTTTTTGACCTTAAGAATTGATTTGCACTACCATATGCTGATGTACATTGTTTCTCCGCCAAATTCCATGTGGTTATATACAGGGCGGTTACAGAGGTTTCTACTCCAAGAACACCATTACTTTAACACCCAAGGTGGTTAATGATATCCACAAGCGTGGGGGTACCATTCTTGGGACATCACGAGGAGGGCATGACACTTCCAAGATAGTTGACAGCATACAAGATCGTGGAATTAACCAGGTCCATTATGCATTAAACTTATTTAGATGAAGTTTCCTGGATGTTAAATGCTGAGTAAATAGATCTTGTTTGTTATATGCATTTAAACCTGCATAGTTCATTGTCATGGTTACAGGTTTATATTATTGGAGGAGATGGAACCCAAAGAGGAGCAGCTGTGATTTATGAGGTATTTTGTATTAAAATGTTGTTTCTCTTCTCCATCATGAAAAAAGAAAATAGGCGGGGAGGCTCATTTCACTTACAGGAGAAATATGGCTTGCATATATCCAAATAGGCTGTCAAGCATTAAAACTATAGCCATATATCCAAATAGAAATATGGCTTGCATATATCCAAATAGCCCTTGAAGATAGGGAAATTCGACTCCAACACGGTAAATAACATTCCTAAAAATGCACATTGCCACAAAGTTTTTGTTATCCTTACTCCTTTGTATCAAACTCTTTGTAATGAATTTAGAAAAACTAATCCAAAGTGCTAGGTTGCGCAATCTCTCCCCAGTAATACCAAAAGAGATAATTCCAAAATCAACTAACTGCCAGACAGTGAAGAAATATAGGCCAAGTGATAACTAAGTCTGATATTCTGATAGTTTATTTTCTAATTCTATCAAGAGTTTTAAGCAGTGAATCTTGGGAACAACATTTTTAATTTCTCCGGACCTCTTCTGCAACTGCTTGATTGATTCGTTGTCATTCTTATTATCTTTTCATATATTAGGTAAACATTTTGAATGGATTTTTTGTTATGTGCAGGAAATTAGAAGGCGGGGTCTCAAAGTAGCAGTTGCTGGAATTCCTAAGACCATAGATAATGACATCCCGGTATGCTTGATCAATTCACTTTTTAAGGATTTCTAATGACCAGGGAAGAGTTAGTTATCAAATTTTGAAGGAACTTAATGTAAATTTCCTTCTTTCGCTTTAGGTTATTGACAAGTCCTTTGGTTTTGATACTGCTGTTGAGGAGGCTCAACGTGCCATTAATGCAGCACACGTTGAGGCTGAAAGTATTGAGAATGGGATTGGTGTTGTAAAGCTGATGGGACGCCACAGCGGTACACGTAACATCTATATTTGACATCTTATAAGCTTCTAATTTGGACAATATGGACCTTCGGTACTTAGTTTTCTTATGCATATATAAATGACCTTATTTTTTGAAGTCCTCTTAAATGATGTCAACTGCTTTTCTTTAACTATCATGATGCCTGTAGGTTTCATTGCAATGTACGCTACTCTTGCTAGTAGAGACGTGGACTGTTGCTTGATTCCAGAGTCACCCTTCTACCTTGAGGGAAAGGGCGGACTTTTTGAATATATTGAGAAAAGGCTAAAAGAAAATGGACATATGGTCATAGTCATTGCCGAGGGAGCAGGACAAGATCTTCTTGCAGAAAGTATTCAGGCTGCGAACCAGAAGGATGCTTCTGGAAACAAACTGCTTCGAGATGTTGGTCTATGGATATCTCAGAGGATTAAGGTATTACTCATTTCACGATATTCTTTAAATACAATACTTTTTCCTCAGAAGTTTGTATAGTCTACAGGCCGCATATCCAGCTCTATATCTTTTAGAACATCCAAGTGCTATCAAATCAACCTTATGGTTACATGATTATTTTACCTGGTTATACCATATGGCATAGACTGCTAAATATTCTATATCTGGGTAGACAAGATTGATTCATTAGTTGGATTTTTAAACTTGGTCGCATTGATAGAGTTTGGCCAAGAAGATATTCAAACTCATTGGCACTGTTTGAGCAAAGAATAGCATATGAATGCATAACATTTGACCTATTAATTTTTGGTACTGTATCGTATAGATCCTGGAGCCTTGTGCACTCTGACGTTCTTTTTTCCTCTAATAGGATCATTTTGCAAGGCAAAATAAGATGTCTATTACTCTCAAATATATAGGCGAGTTTCTCTATGCTGATTCCTCTTTCATGAATTTATATCTTCGTACGGTAGCAGAGGAGAGACTTTATTTATTTATTTTTTTTTTTACTGAAGATTTGAAGCTTCTTTTTATTGAACCTAGAAGATAATTGGGATTTCCTAAACTGAGTTATCCGTCTGGCAGATCCTACTTACATGATCCGGGCAATTCCAAGCAATGCATCGGACAGTGTCTACTGCACACTTCTTGCTCAGAGTGCAGTTCATGGTGCAATGGCCGGGTATACTGGATTCACAGTCGGGCTGGTCAATGGCAGACATACTTATATTCCATTCAATGTAAGTCACGTCCTATATCCTTGGGTACTGATTCATCACTGCAGGCGTGCAACTGTGCATACAGCGATCGCTTGCCTGCCAATGATAAACCCAAAATATATTGTTCCTTCTATAATTGATATGAAAGAGTGAAACTTCATTTTACATTACTCGTTATCGCCACTCATGCAAATGCACGTGAACAAAAACAGCTGATGAAGCATCATGCCTATTTGCTCTCTATTTCCACTCAGTAATTTATTTAGTTTCCAGAGTCAATATTTTCATAAAATCAGAATTGCTCTGACTACACTGGGTGTCACAATTTTGAAACCAGAGAATCACTGAGAGGCAGAACAAGGTTGTGATAACGGACAGAATGTGGGCAAGACTTCTTTCTTCGACCAACCAGCCGAGTTTTCCGAGCCCCAAAGATGTTGATGAAGCCAAAAAGGAAAAGCCGCCTCGAACTCAGTTGTTAGATAATGGGAACTGTGAAGATGGGCAGCAATCAGAAAAACAAGCTGACAGTAATAATGGGACAAAAAACTAAACCCTGGCTTTGTTTATCTGCTGTCGTATTTGGTGGTATCATTTCTGGACCAAGACAGGCCATGCTGGATGATTGCAGTGTTGGGAACTCTTCGATTTGTTCTTATTATCATATAACAGTCTGTATTTTATCAAGGTCACCCTGGCTTTTTCTATTTTTTTAATCAGAAATCTCGACAGATTAACTAAAGGAAAGGAGGTAAACAAGTTGTGATTATATTTGGGCAGAAGTTGACGAATGATTGTTTAGACTTGGGTTTGGTATGTACAGGTGCTTTTTCATTGATAAACTCCATATATGAACCACGAACAATGCAATAGTTTCCTTCTCGGTTGGGAAATCATTTAATTTACATTAGGGTTGCCATGAAAATTCAGAATAATTTCTTTTTTCAACATGTTCTTGCTTAAGGGTAACACCTATATGATGTTAGTCATATGCTTCAGGTTCCTCCCGCAGCCCTACTACCACTCCAGTTTCTGAAGATTTCCCCCTCGTCACGGGACAATCCATCAAATCTTGCGAATGCCATCCTTCAATTGGGAGAGGTCGATATAATTCCTCTCAATCGACATGCATTCTCAATATATAAAATTTTAATTGATCTTATTCTTTAAATGGCAGTCATGAATCGAGAGGGACAAGCTAAGTTTCAACTCCTACGGTTCCTAATCAAAATTTGATCATCATTCCGCGCTCTATTTTCTCTTATTAACGGGATCTTGTTGCGGCATTGTTTTCCACTTCGGAACATGTATCTATATCCAAACATGTCCAAAGGATGTTTTCTGCATTTACAGAAATTTGAAGCCGAAACTTATGCTTGAAGTGCCAAAATCTCTGGTAGTAATCACGGGCATTTGTTCTTGTAATTTATCGTTAAGATTTTCATTCATTTAAGAAATTAAGATAATTCAGTAGACAGAAACTGTGGTACTCGCATTTGACAGATTCACTAGAAACCATGGAGTGAAGTGGACGTGTAAGTTAAAGGAAGACCAGTGGAGCGCTTCAGGCCATCCAATCCCATGCAGCGCTGCCGCCCTACGCTTGTTCCTCTTTCGCCGCGTTACATGGCCGCATCCTCAGCTTCACATCACTGCGTACTATTCCCACTCTCCTCAACAAACACTCTTCTCTCTCAATTCTCTGTCTTCACCTTCTCACCGCCATGTCAGATCAGACAAGACCTCTTCCTATTCACCCTCTGATCATAACTCCCCTTCCCCACCGCCGCCGCTCTTGGCCTCCTCCACTTGCTCTCGTCAGGATTAACCTTGACCGGCACCGTTGTGGCCTTGATCGTTGCCACCCCGCTTCTGGTTTTGTTCAGCCCCATCCTAGTACCGCCGGTTTAACGTTGTTCCTTCTAGCTGCGGGTTTTCTGTTTGCCGGTGGATGTGGCGTTGCGGCCATAGCTGTATTATCGTGGATGCATAGTTACGTTGCCGGGAAGAACATGCCGATATATGATCGGCTTGACTCCTCCGGAGCCATAATTGCAGGTTAAGGCCAGGGGTTATGGGCTCATGGAGGGTATGGCTCAAGGCGTTACGTACGGGTCCTAATCTGCACATGTTCTTGGAGGCAGTACCATCTGAATTTGCTTATTTCGTTTTGTTCTTTTGTTTGGCCGGAAGAATTTTGCTTCTCAGGTCGTAGTTTTTTACCATGTTTCCAGTGTTATTCGTTGTTCTTTTTTGTGATTGGTATCTTGTTCCATTCCTGATTGGAGTTAAATCTCTTGACCTTTGAAATTTTCGTGTAGTCCTGTTAATAAATACTAGTATCATTCTCGTAAGCTGGTCTTTGCTCCTTTCTCCTTTTTTTTCTTATGGGTTGGAGGGTTTTGTGTTTGATCCTGCCTGTTCTTTACTCACGCGTGTAGGCTATGGTGGGCCAATTGACTGCTTGTTTAGCAACACCGTTTTTCAAACGGTACACATATTTCAATATAAAACTATATCAAAATTCATTTGATCCATCTTAAAATTCATTAAAAACTATCCGGAAATCTATAAAACCATTTTAAAATCCGCAGAATACTTCAGAATCTGTAAACTCCTTTCTCCTAGTCAACCTCCCAGTTGATACTCCTTGAGATCTCTAATGTACCATCATGCCCGTTCTTCTTGGTTGGCTTGTCAAATCAATAACCCTTTGAAGCTTGATCAGCTGAGCCATTCCATATTTCGATTATCGGATGACGAATACGATGAATGAGATTTTTTAGTTTTTTTGGCCAACGATCGAATGAGAAATTAAAGGTACGATAATGTGGTTACGAGACACACCAGATACGGTGGAAATTAGGCTCATCTATGGTTTGTATATGAGTTAGGATATCGGCTTGTAGTTCACAGCCCCAGTTAACAGCACTGTTAACAGAACACTTTATATAATGGGTTTGTTTGTAACAACGTTTGTAGAAGTCAAACTCACGTTCAATAGTGTTTTTTTTGTAAAATGAAATAACCACCTTAACATATTTATCTCGACTTACGTAAAAGTGTTTTTATACCACGTTACTAAATGAGCCCATTATCTTTTACACTAATCAATAATATTCAAGTGTGTATTTTTTTTGGTATAAACCATCCGTTATCCTGGGTTCATTACCCGTCCCAGACTAATCCGGACCCCCTGCAAGGAGACCTTACGGTGGTAGCAAGGTACCGATAGGACAACTTCTTTGAGATTGCGTTAATTATCGCGGCTGTCACTCCCCATGATTTGAACACTCGCCCTGAAGAATGCTGGTATTAGCCCTTGCCAACTCTATCTAACGCCCATTGGTTTTTAGTAGCAAGTTAATACACGTGCCTCAAGCAATAACAGATATTTTGAGTACTCTGACTGGCCTCCAATTATGTTGGGCCGGGGGCTACGAACACATAATTATCTTCTCTTATTATGTAGAGGCGATCAACCTGGTTTTGCTAAGGTGCGGTGGCGAACATCCCTTCACAAATATCATTGAGGAGACCATGAGTTTGTTTCATAGAAATTGGCAGATTAATTTGTAATACAAAAAATGAGAATGTTTGTATCATGCAGACCGTTTAGCAAAGTACTCTCATTACGACTCCAAATTTTAGTATCTTTGATCGACTTCCACTTGCTAGTGAGGAGGTGGATTTAGATGAAAAAAGATTGGAGGGGACTTCATCCTTGTCACTTATCATTAAGAATGAATCCAGCTTTTAGTATCATTAAGAATGAATCCAGCTTTTAGTCAAAAAAGGTGAAAACAAAAAAGAAATATTATTTACGGTGGTATTATGGATATGAGGCCTCCTGTACAGAGTATATTCGAATTGGTATGCTGTGTCCACTCTCCAGGCGATTGTGATGTTGCTTCAATTTGTAACCTGCGTCTCCCACTCTGGACAAGGAGTGTACAAATTCGTGGCATGCAGCAAAAGTGAAGATGTTATCTAAGCTTCCCAAAAGACGGTGGGAAACTACAGATCCAAATAATTACTTAATTTTAAGTCGGTCGCTTCATTCTGTAACTTTGTTATAGCTTTCTTCTCTATCCTCCTCACCCACTCCTTGCTAACTTGGAAAAGCTTCCCAATATCCTCAAGAGACCTGGGCTGGTGATCATCGAGACCAAAGCGTAGGGCTAGAACTTGCCTTTCCCTTGGTTCCAAGTCATTCAGAAGATCATGCATGTCTTTTCTCATCTGCCGCTTCATGACAGCTTCTTCGGGGCTCTCTATTGATGGATCGGCCATGAGTTCCTGAAGCAATCATGTCGGGAAATAGATTACAACCGATAATATCTAATGCGACAGGATAATTTTCATGAGGTTATATAATGTTTCATTTCTCGTTAGGTTGACCACATTAAAATGAGAAAATATCTTGAGATGGACAACAAGGAACGAGGTCCTGCCTTAAAAAAGGGCATTCTATGCTTTATGAGAATGTCGTTAGGAGTGAAACAAATGATGAAACCCTAAAAGTGTACTTGAGGTACGCCCAGTCAATAGTCATACTCAGTGCATGGAATGAATGTTCAAACTAATGTGCCTCAACAACCACGCCAACAAGTTTCACCTGGCAAGGCTTTCACAGAACAGAAGCATGAAAAGATTTAAGCTCAACAAAGCCTCAAGGAAGGAGGAAAAAAGACTTGAATCTAAAGCAAGAGAATTCTAAACACATACCATGTATTTTACACTAAAGCAGTCCCCTATCTTCTGATTAATTGAACTGACTACCCTCAGACAATTGTGAGCTGATCTGATTTTATCCACAGAAAGCCCCGTTATCTTTGCGATTTCGTAGTCATCCGAGTATTGCATGGCAGTACTTCTCAAGGATTTTTGCGCTTTCTGTATCTTATTTATTGCCTTGCTCAATGACCACTAAGAAGAATAATGAAGGAGAAAAGAGCAAATGGATAAAATTTCAAGATATTTCTGGCAGGAGATATGAGATTGGTACTAAGAAACAACCTCTTAAAACAAAAGAGACTTACAGGAATTAAGATTCCCCGGGCATATCGAGACACCATTCTTGACATTGATTTCCTTATCCAATATTGTACATAGGTTGAGAATTTGTAACCTCTTGAACTATCAAATCTCTCTGCGCCCTGGAGAACCCCCACATATCCTGCCTATAAAATAAGGAGAGAGAAGACATAATACCGAAGCTAGCAGTAAGAGAATGTTCATATAAGTAAATTATATCTGCAAGCAAGTTTTCATTGTTATCCAATGATTGCCACTGTTAGTCAACTTCACGAAAACATTTATCAAAGCATCAAAATGAAGTAACACCCATGGCTTCCTCTCTAAGTGTTGTGTCTTGGAAACCGTGAAGCAAGGTAGCAAAGCATAACTGATACAGTGACGTATCAATAGTTCTAGCAAAAAGGCCTTAATCTGTGTGAGGGTGTCAACAGTTCAAGATGTGTGACTGAGATAACAGAGACCAAATGCTCCTATCGACCATGGTTTTTATCATGAGTAAAATGGGTAGAAGATCAAAGGAAAAGCCCATCATCAAAAATAATAGTGATAAACAAACTACTCACAGTAACGTTTGGAACACACCTGAAGTAAATCTTCCGATGCGATTCCCACTCCCTTGTATTTCTTGGCAAGGTATAGAACTAAGGATCGAGTACTCCTTACAAGCTCATCTCGACAATAAAGGCTATAATGCAGTTGCTGTCGCAACCTCTTCTCATCAATCCCAGCTGCTGCTGCCCAGCTCCTTAAGCTTACTACTTCCCTGGAATCCTCTTCCATTGCTGCTCTAATTCTTTCCAGCCCTATCAGCACCTACCGTGGAACAGAATTTTGATAAGAACAAAATTTTCACATGCATGCTACAAATTCACTCTATTCTCTTGACAATAAACAAACCTTTACTGCTGTTGACATTTCCGCTTCCTTTTTAGCAACTATTGCTCTCCTGTTTTTATAATTCGATGCTCTTTTTACAGATGAAGCCGGTAGACGAGAGAGACCTTCCTGAATAGGTTCTGAAGGCAATGATTGAGATAAAACCTTGGTGGAAATTAATGCTCTCTTCCTTCTTGTTTTGTTTTCTTTTCTCCTAGATCGGACAAAAACTTTACCCAAATGATAATCTGCCTTGCCATTTGTCTTGTGCTTACCAACTTGCTCAGGATGTTTGTCAGAGAAATCCAAAAAACACGAGGTTTCAAGAGATCCTGACAGGCGAGAATTGAAGAACTCTAGAACCCCAAGCTTTCCTAGTTGCAATATGATATCTTTCTCCAACCTTAACACTTCTGAATCAGAAAATGTTTCTTCTAAAATATCTAGGTTTTCCATTAACAAACGAAAATGGGATGCCTTGAATGACCGCGGGGTTGCAGAAGTTGTAAACGTCTCCTCTCCAAAAGCCGTTTTGGAATTTTCAATCATTTCTTGAACACTATTTATAGATTTCTTTCCTTTGTTTACCTAAGAAACAAGTGCTTTCATTATATTGCAAGTAGCAAATGATAGAAAACAGAACTATGCATAAGCACTGCACGTCTGCAATATAATAAGGGCTGTCACAAAGGATTATGGCTAACCTTGATTTCTCCATTTTCCAGACAATCATCATGTAGGGGTTCCAGAACTGATGATGAACAACTGGATGCCCTTCGAAAATCACTTTGGAAAGTTTCTCCTTCCTCGTAAACGGTTGACAACCAAGATAGCCTCGTGGGATTGAAAGGAGATTCCCGGCCTCCAGCTGAATCATATTAATTGTATCCAAAAGTTAAAATAACAGAGAGACACAAACACTGCCAAGCTGCTTTGGAACCAGAAAACTAAAGTTTTACAGCCCAGGACTTGACGCATAAACTGAAGAAGAAATCAGTTTATCCGCATCATCAACCCCACTAGAATGGATTACAAAGACCAAAAATAGAACTCACCGGAAGATGAAGAAAGCCTGATGTTTGAAGAGGTGAGAGAATGAGAAGATTGAACAGGAACACTACAACACCTGAGATTTAGCCTAAAACCAAAATTCATGATGTTGTCTGAATATCAGTAACGCAGAGTGGAGTGGAGTCCATGAAATGTTCGATAGAGATCAAAAGAATAGATATGGCTCTGTTGTCACTCCCACCACCAGACGTTCATCTCCTTTGCAATGGCTGGAAGATTTTCCCCCCTTTCTTTTTTCGTTTTTTCTTTTACTCGGAACTAAATTCTTATTTGAATAGCCCGTTTAGTTATTTAAAAATCATTCCTACACTTATTGAGATAAAATTCTTCTCACATATTTACTACTGAATCTGTGTCCATTTTCTCAACAGATTAACCAAACAAGAGTATACATGTAGAGGCACGAAAAACAACAGCAAACAGGAGGGGGGAAAGAAAGAAAATAAGAGAAAGTGGAAAACCATTAATTATCTTACTTACACATAATTGAAAATAAAACTCTTTTTAAATATTTATCTTAAAATCCTTAAAATCGTTTTAATATATTCTCATACAGGCACTACATCAGCTTTTTAATCATGTGACAAGATCCAGGTTGGATTTTGGTGCAATTTATTTTGGACTCGTGCAAAATATGTTTTTTACTTTAGTTTGTATGTTAACAAAAAATATTAATTTTTATTATAAATTTCAGTTTTTTGGATTAAGCTTTTCAATATACTTCTTAAATCTGAAGAGATAATTAACTAACTATTGCGTGCCTCCCTCATTACATGTTTTTGGGGAAGACCATTGATTTTGCAGAATAATTTCAGGAAAACTGAGTTTTTATCTATAAATAACTTATCATTCTCGTTCCTCAAGCAAAATTCACTCCCAAATACATTTTCGTATGCCTCTTCACAAGTTTTGAATTATGAAACATGGGATTTTTTTTTCGTCCACATCTCAATAGACGAACGGTGTGGATTTTTTCCGAATCAGGTTCAGATTTTGCGTTCTTATTTTTATATTTTAAGCTGACCTGTCCATAATTCGTAATTATAAAATCGCCACTAGTCTATGCTACCATTTGCAATAAATATATTATTAATGTTTAATTACAGATAAATAAAAAGATCCAGACCGTTCAAACATTCTTTCCACTTTATGAATCAGGTAGCTGATGTCACTCATGCCAAAGTGCTTTTTGTCCGAATATATTTGCATTTTGAAAACAATTTTTCCCAATTGTGAATATAAGTTAAGATAAAAGCATTTTGAAATTTAAAAAAAACATTTCAAAATCCGTAAAAAATTTTAAAATCCGTAAAATCATTTTGGAATCTGTAATTCATTTCTTCTAACGGATTCCCAAACACACATTTTACTTTTGTATTTATTTCTCCACATATCATATAGATTTTGTAAAGCTTTATTTTCATTCATTTCATACTTATTCACAAACTTTAATATTGTTTATATTTGTAAAATATATATTGGAAAAAAATTTAATTCTCATCTCTATAGCATAGTATGAGGGAAAAAATATTCAGTTAAAATCTAGTTCCACAATGCATTCTTTTTTTTTTTGGCCGAAACCACAATACTTTCTTTTATGGCTAGTTCCGTTATATCATAGCATCCTTAGAACAATGGGAACAACATTTCTGTACGAAAGAAAAATGGATTTGAATGTAACTATTTTCATTTTCTGGGCGCAGTAATGGGGGGATGATAAGGGAGCAAGCCCTGTCTTCTCGTTTGAGTAATATTAAAAAGAAAATAGATAGTGTTATGAATATTATTACGTGGATGTCTATGTCTCCCATTATTCTTAGTTATATTTTGTATTCCCTTATGTAAGCTATGATGATTATTCATATTGTACATTCATGTCTATAAATACAAGGCATATACACATTGAATGATAGAACTTATTCACTCCTCCCTCTTCCCTTCTCATGCACTTTCTTCTCTCCTTTCATATGCCTTCTCATCATCTTCTTCTTCACTCCTTCTCCTCCCCTCCCTTATTATTTTGTAACAGATAGAAAGTTTTCTTTATATTTCAAAATGAGCCCATGGCCCCATTAAATAATCCGTTGCCCTGCAAGGGGTTGCGTGTCCCCTGATTACGGAGAACGGCTAGATTGTCACATTGATTAATAAATTAAGAAAACGAAAAATATTCAAAAAATTTACTATCAGCTCCAAAAAAAAAAAGTTAATGAATAAAATATTTTAAAAATTGTGAAAATTACCATTAAGTTTTAACAATATTGTCAAATTTATTATAAGGTCCCAGTTGCTTATGTTGTCAATGGAAGCATCGATTGTTGTTAACCCGTTTGTTTGACGGAGCGTTTCCAAAAGCCAAACGCATCTTTAACAATATTTTTTCGTAAAACGTAATCTTCATATTTCTACTTTGACCTGCGTAAAAGTACTTCTCTATCGCGTTCCCAAATGAAAACAATATAGTTGCTGAGGTTGTTAATAACAACTGCATAACAACTAGTTGGTTTTAGTATAAAGTGTGTTTGTTAATAACAGTTTGTGAGGTTATTAATGATAGCTACTGAGATTGAAAATGGCAGCTGGTTTAGTTGTTAATTGCACCTGCTGAGGTTGTTAATAATAGATGATTCAGTCGTTATTGACGGCTGGTGATATTATTAATAATGCCTGGTAGAGTTGTTATGATGGCTAAAGAGACTGTTAATGACAGCTGTCGGGGCACTGTTGTCAATTCACAATTGAAATTAATAATAAAAAGTGCCTTGGGACCTCAAATTTTATCATGCATAACAAGTGCATGATAATTTTTAAATTTAAAATTATCCCTTGATAATTATCACTTGATTATTTTTAAATTTATGTGTACTTATTGTCCATGTGTAAAAACTTTCTATTTTTGCCTCCTTACCCTTTCCTCTTCAAATCTATCTTACAAAAATCACTTTATTTCCTCGTCTTCGGCAAATAGATCTACTGATTCCGATTATATAATAATAATAATAATAATTAACTAATAATTATTTTTCACACATTTAATTCGGGTGATCCATGAACAGTACGCCACTGCGCGGCTGGATAGATAGAGAATACAGTTTTTAGATTACATAAAAAAAGATATATATATATATATAATGCAAGACTATTTGGCGGCATGTTGACTAGATTTCGACCCACATTAAGATCAAAATACGGGCTTGGAGTCGAAGAAGGCACGCTGAACATGGTGTCATCGAAAAAAAAGGAAAGAAAAGAAAGATCAACTCGTCAGGCGAAAAGATCAGAGTCAATCAAGGAATTGAATTGAATGTATCAATGGCAATGGTATCAAGTATCAATTGTTTGAATCTAATCGTACCAATCCAAAAGTTTTCGCCGCTCCTTTTCTCTTCCCAGGTTGTATCGGTTATAAAGCATCACCCTGATGCTCAGAAAATTTCATTTATAGGTCATTCTTTAGGCGGCCTGGTTGCAAGATATGCAATAGCTAAGCTCTATGAGAGAGACATTTCAAAAGAAATTGCTCGGGAGAATGGACACTTTGGAAATCACAATTTGGACCCAGCATGTCATGAAAGTAAATCTGAAGGAAAAATTGCAGGACTTGAGCCCTTAAATTTCATAACCTCTGCAGGTGGTTCTATTGGTGCATTAAGACATTAATCTCTGTTCTTCCTAACTCCTTGTTTACACATTCTGGTATAAACTTAATTTTCGTTTGTTAAGGTAGAATGAAAACTCTAATCTCTATGCTTAATGTACCTAAATATCCTGAAGCCTCGCATTTTCAAGTTGCTCGGTTTATCTACTAATTTTCTTAGACTCAGTTAGGGGTTGTCTGATGCAAATGAAATTAAATAAGTAAATGATGTAGTATGAGTGCTTCGAATTCGAACCTTCTTCAGGTTCCGGTGTTCTGTGGATTTCACACTCCGGAAAAGGCAGCAACTCGTGTTTCATGGTTTCTTGGTAAAACAGGAAAACATCTTTTTTGGATGATAAATAAAGATAACGGAAAGCCTCCACTTCTTGTTCAGATGGTTCATGATAACGAAGATACGAAATTCTTGTAAGCTAGATTCATAATTTGATTTTTAAGACTTGCTAGCCTCGTGCTTATCATCAAAAGTAACATACTGTGCCTCTCATCTGTAGATATGCTTTGCATTCATTCAAACGACTCGTTGCCTTTGCTAATGTTCGTCATCACCGTATCCTTTTCTCTTGCTCGGTGTAGGAGATGGACAAGAACTTCGTTCAGTACTTCAGTAGAACTAATAATGGGTTAAACTTTTGTTGCCCTGTCTTGAGTGCTTAATTACATGAAAAAGTTGACGCTGTAACAGAACTTGTGGAATGGAGTACATCAGCTATAAGGCGTAGGAAAGGACTCCCCAAGCCCAAGGTAATCATCACGTTTTTCAGTAACTTAGCTTCTTTGTATTGTAGCTTACGATTCTGCTTTTACTTCAGAATCTTCGTGCCCTGTTTGTGAATGCATTCCTGATTATGTTACATGTAAATTGAGATAAAATTCTTCTGACATATTTATCTTGAAATTCTTAAAATGTTCTCCCAACAGATTTAACGACACGAGAAGTATCCACATATTGTAAATGCGGAGATAGCAAATCCCACTAACGAGAAGTATATATCCACTAACGTTGCCGAAACCAAAATTGACCTGGAAGGTATTTTCACCTTTCTGAACTCACAAATGAAAGAATACTTGTTAACGGAAAATTCTCAGGCTTTGGCTAGTTGCTGTTTTATGGCGCTTGTCCTTTTAATTTTATGCCTATGGCGCGAAATTTGGGGAGAGCAAGCGATGGGATCTTCGAATGTTATCGTTGTATCTGAATACTATAATGAGAAGATAGCGTGGTGAATTGATTATTTATACTGTGTATTATTCTCGATCACTCTACTAAAATATAGCAACACTACTATTCTGTGGCAGCAGACAGAAATATCTAGCGCATAACACAATTCAGGCAAGTTTCTTGTCTTGAAATAGAAATTAACCGTTCTGAAGAATGGCAGTTAATGCTTTTATTTCAACCGTTTATTTCTTTACCAATTATCAGGACCAGGAAAGTTCTTCACCAGAACATGCTATTTGTATGCTTTCACAAACTGTGCCGATTCTGTAGATCATTTAACATCATCTTATTTTCACTTTTCTACTGTGTCAATTCTACCGGAGCAGACGTTATCCAGCATATGATTGACAAGTTGGATTGTAGTTTCCCTCTGCCGTTTTATTCTGGACTCCTTATACAAGGAAGTTCAGGAAGAGGAATTTGTGCAGGCACATTAATAGGGTTAACGATATAGAAGGAATGTGAAGCATTTAATTTTATCTTCTCAGCTCTCACCAGTAATTTTCTTTTCTTTCCTTCTTTTTGCCACCACGCTGTTAGGTATCTTCAGTATATAATAAATGTTGACTTTCAGATTGAATCAGTACGGCAAACTTGTTGGGAAGGCTTAAGAGGGGGCAGAACAGGTTCAGTCCTCCTATTTGTTTCACAATGTTAAATTTGCTTCCCCTCAAAATTTGTATTTGCCATGCAGTAAATTTTGATGTCAACAAAATAATTGCTAGTGAGATTTCGGATGAGTTAAAGTCAGATGTACGGTGTGGGTGTTTTTTCCTAAGCAATATGTATGAGGATCTATTGTCTCTAATTAACTTTTTTATTGAAAATTTGAATATCAATTTGTTATGTTAAGAATCCTTATCTGCAATAAACATCCATGGTGGCACTCCGATCCAGTCTAACAGAGACTGTTTTGATTGAATTTATTCCTTGATCCCTATGAATATCCAATTTTTCTTCCCTTTTTTTAGTAGTTCAGGAACTATCAATTGCACGCTTCATAATTGCACAGCATGAAAATGATGAGGAAGCAGTGAATTAATTGTCAAATCACAGGATCATGGGCGTGGATGCATAAAAATGTAGTATCAACATTTCCGTGTTATGCTGAAATGGCAAGAGCACATGATGTGCCAACAGGAAGCAAACATCAAGCTCAATGTTTCCTTCAGTCCTCTCTCACAAGTCACAAGTTACTTATCAACTATCCACCGATTCTCCCATCTTTCAACATCAACAGACCCACCCCTCTGTCCTTTCCTACGCCACACATCTCATGAAATGAAACACAATTGACGATCATGAACTTCACAATGTGATTCGGAGTGCATTTATGTTGAATAAGTGCGTTTATCCCACAATGTGATTTACCTATTTACGTTCTATGTATATCTACCAATAAACTATCTACCAAGTCCCATGGTGGATTGAAATATTGAATAGGTACCGTGAAGTTGGGATAAATAGATAATAGACATACACAAGTGCGTGTCACTGATTCTCTTCTAGTACTATAGCATTTCCAAGAAAATCCACTTCAGAACTCTCTGACCTACTTATTATATATACAGAGCCACAAAAAACTGGGTTAACCGTACTGCCCTTTGATAGTTGGACGCTAGTATGGCTGAATTTGCTTGTAGGGTATGAATCTCTGATATACCAATAGCTTGGTAATACTGTAGTTCGCCGGAAAAAATAAAGAAAGTTTGGTAACATTGTAGATCTAGATACCTAGACTCCGTGACTTGACTTGCCTTGGCAAAAATAGGACAGAGTTGGCGTGTTGGAGTGGGGATGGACAGATTTTTCACCAAAGAAAGGGGGAAAATGAATGTGTCACATGTATGATAGGCATGATGTCTATCCTTTTCCTCATCAGCTCCGCTTCTTGTGATTTTTCATTTTAGTGAACTTGCCATACGTAATTTGGACTTTTCTATCTTATTTTAAAGTGATTGCTCGTTTGGTGGCGCGATGTTGTTGTTCTGGCTTCTGGTTTACGCAGAACATATTAGTACATAATACTGACCCCATTTGGTAACAATTTTTAGAGTTCAAAAGTTCGTTTAACAGTATTTTTTTGTAAAATGAGAAAATCTCCTTCACATATTTATCTCATCTTACATAAAAGCATTATCTACCATATTACCAAATGGAGGTATTAATACATTTGAAGTTTGTTTATTTTCTCCATTTACCGTACAAGGTTGGAGTTTTTGGAGGCACAATGAACGAGGCTATCCCTTTTCTTTCTCTCAACGTCAAATGTTGGCCTACTCCTTTTGCAGTCCACGTATCACGTTGCCCTCTCAATTGATGGGGAAATTATTTTAAGGCGTCAGAAGGGTTGATCCTTTTCTGCATAATAGAGGTGGCATTCAATCTACCTTTTTCAGAATTTCAGCTTCACTGCTTCTCTGCTCTGTCACTTATCCCCGCCCTTTCATATTTTCTCATCATCTCTCACAGTCATGCAAATATAACTTCCTTCAAGGTCACGATCCATATTTCAAACTGAACAGCGAACACTCACACAACACCGAAGTTATATATCTCTTTGTTTTGTTCAGGGGAGTTCTGCAGAAATGGCTTGTCTGCTACTCCCACTCTGAGTTCACACCCATGCACTATACCATCCACTTGCGTCTTATTCTCGCGCGCATTATTTTTTGTATATTTACCCAGAGGCAATCAGTCCCTCTCCTCCTTTCTTCGGCAGTCTCTTCTTCCTCTGAGAAAATGGTCAGCGATCGAATCTGTGTGTGTTGGCACAAATATATGCGAATGATCATATACTTGCTTACTCTCTTCGCGTCAACCTCAATCTTCAAAGCACACAAAGGCTTGATGGCTGAAGGTTAGGTTTTACTTACCCTGGTTTTAATGCAAAAACCAAGCTCTTTCGTACACATCTTTGCTGATTTTCTATTGCGCTTATGTATGCATGCAGGCAGAGCAATTCCCGCGTTAACCGATGAGGCTCCAAAGGTAAGGTGTATATATACAAGCTTCTTTGCTGTGTAATAACAAGTGTATATATACGTGCCAAAACTCATAATAGCTGTAATCTGTCATTGCATTCAGAAGGGCATGGAAGATCTGGGGTTAGTGAAGGAGTCGAAAGCTCAGATAGGATCAAGGCCTCCAAAGTGTGAAGGAAGATGCAGGAGTTGTGGACGTTGTGAAGCAGTTCAGGTGCCGGTGATCCCTCAAGTGCAAAGCCATGGTGGTAGAACAAGAACAGCACATTCTGCAACAAGAGCCATTATTCCACACTCCAGAGTCGATGACCTTTCCAACTACAAACCCATGAGTTGGAAGTGCAAGTGCGGCAACTACTTTTTCAATCCATGATCCAAAAGT